>PVKS010003250.1:0-15176 GCA_004027875.1 Aplodontia rufa | reverse complement strand
GGCTTCGTCTAGATATCCCTCTTCCCTCAAGGGCTGGGAAAACCTGGCAAGATTTCAGGGGGTGTTAGCAGGCTGGGGACTCAGGTTAGGAGGGGGTGGGACGGGGACTGGAAGTATGTTATGGTGTTCTTTGAGGCATCTAGTCTCTGTCCTTTCTGCACCCCAGAGCCCCAGATCATGGTTCATATTCTAGTCACCCGCCTTCACTGCTCCCTGTCCACTGCCCCATTTCCCCCCTGCAGCCATAACTGAGGTGAGCAGGGAGGCCGCTGCATCCCTCTGGCTTCCCAGCCAGCCCTCTCCTGAGTCTCCAAGGGACTCCGGCCAGGCTGCCCTCCTGGGCTGCTCAGGCTGCCTGGTGACACAGGCTCTGGAAAGGCCCATGGCCACCTCTGCTTTGCCGGCAGGGGGACATGAAGAGGCACAGGTGATGCTGCAGGAAGAACAGCATGTTAGGAGAGCCAGCTGGAGGGTGCAGAGAGGATGCAAAGAAGGAGGCGTTAGGTTGGCTGGGGGGGCATGGCCTCCGTCAGGGTTTCGGCACCAGATGTAAAAATAAGAAAAAGGAATAATGATGGTAGGATGTAAATTCAGGCAGAGATGTTTATTGGATTTGTTGCTCTCGGGCCAATTTCACCTGCGCCGCCATAATGAGGGAGGGCATGGGAAGTGACCGCTGGCAGGGTAACAGATCCCCATGCAGGGAGACTGGCACTGGACCTTCTCTGGGCAGCTGGTTTTGCTGGCTAACTGGAAGTTCACGATGAGGTTAGTCCTTCAGAGAGTGGCTGGTGGATCCATCAATCCATTGGAGCTTGTCCGCCAGCGTCCTGATTGGCTGTTCTTTTCCGGAGCAAGCTGCCCTTTGCCCTGCCCCTTAGCCGCCAGCGTGGTCTCCCTGACTTGACTGAAGCCACGCCCCCAGCCAGCCTAACAACAAGTACAATCCTCCCTCATCCCTCAGGATCCCCTCAGATACCCAAGTCCACTGACACTCAAGTCCCCTGTATAAACATGCTTATAACCTACACACATCCTCCCACATGCTCAGATCACCTCTGGGTGACTTAAAACGCCTAACAATGTGCATGCTATGTAAATAGTTGTTATACTGTATTGTTTTGAGATTAATGGCAAAGAAAAAAGTCTCAAGATGTTCAGTACACATGCAATTTAAAACGTATGTTTTCCATTTAAAGTTGAATTTGTGGATGTGAAACCCATGGACACTGAGAGTTGACTATACTCACTAGACAGAAGCTAGTATTAATATATATGCCTTATTTATTTTTGTAGTACTGGAGGTTGAACCCAGGGATCCTTTACCACTGAGCTACATCCCCAGTCCTTTTTTAATTTTTTTTTTAAATTGAGACAGGGTCTCACTAAGTTGCTTAGGGCCTCACTAAATTGCTGAGGCTGGCCTTGAACTTGTGATCGTCCTGCATCAGCCTTCTGAGTCACTGAACCACCATGCCCAGCTTTATTTATTTATATTTTTATTTGAGACAGGATCTCACTAAGTTGCTGAGGCTGACCTCAAACTTGAGATCCTCCTGACTCAGCCTCCTGAGTCTCTGAGATTATAGGCATGTGCCACTGTTCCACAGACTCTGATTTGTTTTTCCTGACTTTTCAGTGGAGTAGACTGGGGAGGGGCAGGAGTGGAAGTAGCTGATCAGAGGATCATTCTATGAGGAGCAAAAAAGGCAGAAGGTTTCCATAATTTCCATTCTCCATGCACTGAAGTTCCAGAACACAGTGATTCTCAGCTTTGGTTGAACACTAGAACGACTTGGGGAGTTTTAAGAATCCTGATCTCCAGCCTGCAGCCCCTTAAATCAGAGTCTCTGAGGTAGGACCCAGCATCAGACCTTTTTTTTCCCCTCCAGGACTGAGGATCAAACCCAGGGATGCTTTACCACTCAGCTATATCCCCCATCCCTTACTTATTTTTTATTTTGAGACAGGGTCTCACCAAATTGCCCTGACTGGTCTTGAACTTGCAATCCTCCTGCCTCAACCTCCCAAGTAGCTAGGATTACAGGTGGGTACAACTGTGTCTGGCAGCACCAGGCCTTTTCCAAGTTCCCATGGGATTCCAGTATACTGTCCCAACACAGTTTCCACTTCCAAGAGGATGGGGAAGGGAATTCACATTTACTGAGCACCTACTAGTGCCTGTGACTCTGCCGGTTATCTTGCTTGCCTTAGTTCCCTTCATCCCTACCACAATCATTCTTGCAAGGAGGAAACCAAAATTCAGAAAAGCAAAATATTTTCCTTTTCTGCTTCTTGGCCTTGAGGCAGCCTCTCCGAGACTCAGTTTCTTTGTGTCATTTGGGGATAATATCTACTTCGGAGAATTGTCAGGAGCATTACGCGAGGCAGGGTTGCCCACTCTGGAGCACATCAAGAGTTTGACATCTTCGAACTGTGACCAGCAGAACCAAGTCCGTAGAGCAGTAAGAGGCAGAGGCAGACCGCGAGCCACTAGGCTGTGTTCCCCACCGGACAGGCGCTCGCTCCATGTGAAGAGGCTGACTTCCGAGTTGTACCTACTGTGCCTGCCTCATCCCTGGGCTTGCAGTAAGCCCTCCCTGCTTCCCTCCAAAAGGGGTAAAGTAAGTTAGGAAAGAGCTGGGATTGGTGATAGCTCTGCGTAAGTAAGGTCTTTTTCTCTTTTTTTTAAGAGAGAGCGAAAGACAGAATCAATTTGATTTATTTTATCTGTTTGTTTTTCCAACACTTAGTTGTGTATGTGGTGCTAGGGTTCACACCCAAGTCCTCACACATGCCAGGCAAGCTCTCTCACTGCTGAGCCACTGCTCCAGGCCCTGCATAAGTAATGTCTTAGTTTTTTCATCACTGTGACCAAAAGTCACAGAGGAAAAATGTAGAGGAAGAAATAGAGGAAGAAAAGTTGGTTTTCACTCACAGGTCCAGAGGTTCAGTACACAGTCAGCCAACTCCAGAGCCCTGGGCCCAAGATGAGGCAGAACATCATGGCGGAAGGGCTTTGTCTGTGGCAGTGAGGAAGCAGGGAGAAAAAGCTCCATTCACCAGGGACAAAATACAAACCCCAAAGGCACATTGCTAGTGACCCACCACCTCCAGCCATGCCCTACCCACCTACAGTGGCCACCCAGTCAATCCCTGTCATGGAGTAATACACTGATTCGGTTAGAGCTCTCGTAATCTAATTGCTCCACTTCTAAACCTTCTTGTGTTGTCTCATACACGAGGACACCTCATATCTAAACCAGAGCAAATAAGTTTCCTCATCCCACTGGGAGCAGAGATGAAGCTGAACTCAGTGTGGGAAGGAGATGCCTGGACCTTGTGATAGGGGCTACCCAGCTGACCCTGGTGGACACATTGTCATCCCTTGTCACTAAAGGGGCCCAGCTGGAGCCCAGAGGTTCTGGTCTGAGTCCGCTCTGTGCATTCTGTGGACCCTGTGGATGCTCCCTGCCTTATCAGTAGAACAGAGCAGCTAGGTACACAGGCTCTGAATCAGGCAGATTCATTTCATTTCCAGCTCCTTCTCTTTAGAGCTATAATACTGTGTAAAAGTTTCTTAATTTCTTTAGCCTCAGTTTCCTCCTCTATGAAATGGAAACAGGTGGAAAATAATGTAGATCAGCTTGACCAAGAAGAGCTCCAGCATATATATATTTTTTTCAAATTTATTAGAAGTATATAGCGATACAGGATACAGATTATAAATTTTTTTTTTAAAGAGAGAGGGACAGTGAGTGAATGAGTAAGAGAGAGAGAGAGAGGGAGGGAGAATGAATCAATTTTATTTAGTTTTTCATGATGCTCTGAGACTTCATTGAGTACATGGTGCTGGGGTTTGAACTCAGGTCCTCGTGCATGCCGGCAAGTGCCTTAACCTGCTCAGCCTCCGCTCCAGCCCCTCCAGGATATGTTATATGAAGCCAGAATGCAGAAAAGTGTTGATATGGTATGTACCAAATCACATTTTAGATTATTTATTTATTTATTCAAATATTGTACCACTGAATTCTATCACTCCCCAGCTCAGGTTACCTTTTTTTTCTTTTTTTTTTTTTGTGGTAGTGGGGATTGAACCCAGGTGTTTATCATTGAGTCACATCCCCAGCCCTTTTGTGACAGGGCCTCACTGAATTGCTTAGAACCTTGCTACTTTGCTGAGTCTGGCCTTAAATTTGCAATCCTCCTGCCTCAGCCTCCAGAGTGACTGGGATCACAGGTGTGTGCCACCACACCTAGCTCAAGTAACATTTTTTTAAAAGGGATGTTTCATGCACACATGTGTGGATTGCATATGCATAGACTATATCAGAAAGTTCACAAAACAACTAGAATAGTGCTCCCTCTCCAGGGAGCAGGACTGGGTTGGAGCAGGAAGGAAAGTGACTTTCCATTGAATACCGTTGGTATGATTTGTGCTGTTTACTTTGCACAGGTTTTATTTTTTCAATTAAACTACTCTTTTTAAAAATGGGGCTAATAATACCTTCCAGGGTTGACTCAAGGACTAAATGAATTAATGCATGTAAAGTGCTCAGTACAATACCTAGTGCAGAGCAAATAACCCGTTCCACACCTCGGATAGGCACGGGGAGGAGGCAGCTTAGTTGCTCGCATTCTGCCCACATCCACACCATTGCCATGCCCTCAGGACTTGCTTTGGCCAGCAGAGTGCTTGCCTGGTTGTGTGTGCTCTCCTGCATTCCCGCAGTTCTCAGAACATTCCTTTGGTAGACATCCCCCACCCACAGATTAGACCCAGGCCCAGCGGAACTCAGCCCAGATCTAGCAAAGCCCAGACAATTGGAAGGAAATAAAAAATTTATTCTTGCATGACCCTGACTTTGAGGTGGCTTTTGATAGAGCATTATTACGGCCAAAAGCTGACTCATGCCCAGCATCTATTGTATGCTAAGTACTGGGGAAACAGGTGAGCAAAGGTAGGCTTGTCCCTGCCCTCACACAGCATATGCTGCAATGAGGACACTATAATGGCAGGGAGGTGAGGAGGGTTGATCTGGGAAGGGAGTCAAAGAACATTCCCTGAGGCAATGAGTTTAAACCGAGGCATGAAAGATGAGTAGTTGTTAACTAGGTAAGCTCTTCCAGACAGAGAAACAGAATGTGCAAAGGTTCTGAGGCCAGAGCCCTGTAGAGAGCTCACAGTGGCTGGATAAGATGGTCAAGAGGAAGAAGAGCTGAGCACAGTGGAGCACACCTGTAATCCCGGCAACTTGGGAGGCTGAGGCAGCAGAATCACAAGTTCAAGACTAGCCTCAGCAACTTAGTGAGACTCTGTCTCATAAAAACATAAATAAAGAAGGACTGGGGAGGTAATTCCTCGGTGAAGTGCCCCTGGGTTCAATCCCGATACCAAAAACAACAACAACACAAAAGTGATATGAAGAGGTGATGGTGAAATGGTGTGTGGGGAGTGCAGATCAGGCGAGAGGGTTTGTTTTTCAAGCAATGGGAAATATGGAAGGGTTTGGGAAGCATAGTCGGCAAAAAGGAGAAGAAGATGTGATCAAATTTATTTCAGAAGTGGTCTTTTGGACTGAGAGTATGTACGTACTACAAGTTACGTCACTTGAGGTGGTATTAATAGAACCATTTAAGATCTGCTGACTCTGTCTTTGCTACACCTGTGTCTATAACCACATCACTGACCTTACTTTTATACACAACTCTAGACGCTCCTGGGCCTGCAGCCACTTTCATAGAGTATTGGGGTCCTTGAAAACTTGGGGTCTTCATCTACAATACATAAGTTTCCAAAACTCATGCCCACCTCTGGGCATCTTGGATCTCTTGAGGCTGGGCTGGTGGTGTTGGTCTCAGGACTGGTAGAGGCTGTAGGATGACCCAGGACTCCTGAGTCTGAGGCTAGGTGATGACATGTCCCAGATTGGGGGCGGGGGAAGGAGGGAGGGACCCAAGGTCTCCTGGTATCTGCAGACTCACATCAGTACAAATCAATGCAAGATTAAAATTCATAATGGTTCCAGGGCACAACTGCAAACAATTTGTTCAGTAAACTTTGCTCTAATTGGCATTCGTACAATTTCCTGTTAATCAGTCCCCTTGGGCTCTGTGGGTCTAGAATGCTGTATCTCCCCATGATAGGACAGGGAGTATGTGAGTATGTGATGGGGTGTGAGAAGAAACAGGCAGGGAGGATATTCAAGTGTGGGCATCTACAATCATGATCCTTGGCATCTTGCTAGGTGGACTCAAGTGTCCAGAGCCAACCTTTCCCAGGGGGCACCTCTGTCCACTCAGTGTGGCTGTGCTGCGGGGTGTGGATGTGCCTGAGTCAGCCTGGGGGCTGGTGTGGTGGGAGAGTGTGTCTGCCGGGTGTGTGCCTAGGTGTCACGGTAATGCACCTCAGCTGGAGCATGTGTCCAGGTGATGAAGGTATGTGTTTGCACCTCACTGTCCAGATGTGGTCTTCAGTGGACCAGTAAAGCGCAGTGTGTGTGGAATCTGAGTCTCAGGGCCGAGGCTGCTGAGCTACAGTCCTTACTTAGATTTTCTCTCTGGATCTAAGAGATGGTAACTGGTGATGATCCAATGGGGTTCTCAGAGGGTCTCCTGCCTGAGAGTCGCTAGTTGATCTATGCTTGCTGTCACTAAAGCAGGTCTGGCAACATTACCCTGCCTCATGCCCTCCACCCCTTTTATTAGGTCCTTGTTATCCATCACCCACCAGAGACCCAAGACTTAGGCCAAAGGCTTTGGAGGGTTCTGCTGAAAAAGATCAATGACCTAAAATATGTCAAGAACTCAAATGGAGAAATTATAAGCAACGAAGGCTTAATTAAATGGCAGCAAAACACCAGACTATGCCAACTGCAAAGCTGCTCAACTCATATGGCTGTAGACGAATCACGCATAACATGAGATCTGGGTGTACTTTATTATATTTGATGTTATGTGAAATGTAGTGAGGATATAAGCAGGTCTAAAAACAGCCTCCAGCCAGTCCCTTGGGTTGTAGGCAGGTGCCCCCCAACTCTGCTCAGTCTTACATGGAGTAGTCCTCTGTCCTTGTGCTGTGATGGGGGGGTCACCTTGACATGTTAAGTCAGATCCTGGCACACAGTGACCGAAAAGGTGTAGATTTTTTTTGTGTGTGTGTCCCCTGCTCTTCTGAGTACAGGGGCAGCCCAGAGCTCTGAATCCTATTTTTTTCTTGTTGTTTTTAGTACTGGGGATTGAGCCTAGGGGCACTTTACTACTGAGCTACACCTCAATTCTTTTTAATTTTTCATTTTGAGACAGAGTCTCATTAAGTGGCTGAGGCTGACCTCAAACTTACGATCCTCCTGCCTTGGCCTCCCAGGTCACTGGGATTACAGGTGTGCGCCACCCTGCCAAGCTTCTGAATCATTTGATAAACACAGACAGCAACTGCATTGTTTGTGTAATTGTGTGTAAGGGGCTGTGCCTCACACTCAGATGGTCACGGCCCTTCTTTTTGTGTGCGTGCGTGTCCAAACACATAACTCGCTGCACTGTGCATCAGGCCTTGGGGCGGGGCGTGCTGGCGCAGGGCTGTGTGGCTCCAGTTCCCTCACAGTCATTATCGCAGCAGGAGCAGCTCTTGCCTTGGGGCCGCCCTCACTCTTCCAAGCAGCTGCTGCTTTTCCCAAATTAACCCCTCTGTTCCAGTTTCTCATTTTCCTCCTAGGGGGCCGTGGGCTGGCTGGGGAGGGGTCTCTGGGGACAGTGGCCCCAGCAGGCAAGCTGATCTTCCACAGCCCCTGCCCGCCCCTTGTCCACAGGAGTCCTGTGGCTGGGGACCGCGGAGCCCATGTGATTGAATATCTGCGGGTTGGTTGTATGTGACTGTGCCTGTGTGCGAGACTGGGTCTGGAGTGCATATGGCCCTACAGGGCCCTGGATGCCTGCGAGGGGTGAGGCTGCTCCCTGGGTCCCAGAATCAGGGCCAGAAGAGGCTGAATTGCAAGTGGCAGAGATGTGGCTTTGCCCAGCTAGGGAAGTTGTGGGCACACCCTAAGCTTATCCAGGGGCACCTGGGGAGGGTCCGCCTAGGCAGAGGGCCTGCAGCATCCCATCCACCTACCCACAGGGCCAAATCCAGGCGAAGGAGCTCCCAGATCTCAGCAGCAGTTGCTGAGGAGAGGGAGAATTGGGGAGAATAAATGAAGAAAAGGGAGGAAAGAGTTAACCCAGAGGACCTGGATCTGAACTGCTCTTGCCCTCCTCTCTGAGCTGGGAAAGGAGGAATGGGCTCTGAGAGCCAAAATGAGGCCCCCAGAAGATGCCGACAGGGAGCCCAGGACTGGGGGAAGTGGATGGACGTTCATGTCCAAGCTGGGCATGCCAGGCTCTCATGGCTGCAGGGAAGGACTCTAAGTATCACAGGAATCTATAGACCCTAATAGATAGATAGGGACAGGATATCAACCAGTGGCACTTTGGTTCTGACTCCACAGCATTCAAGTTCTACCTTGTGCTGCTGCCTCATAGCTATGAGCATGATCCAGGCCAACCCTCATGGAACAGGCAATCTGCTGGAAGAGGAAGAGGCATAACCTGCCTGGGAAGGGGGAAGCTCAACACTGTGGCTGCCCAGAGGCAGCCTAGGGGTTAGGGAAACTGCTTGGAGGAAGCCTGAATGATCATCATCACAGCAAATTAGTATTTGTAATATAAGTAACACATGATAATACGGAGCACCTGCCCCATGTGAGCTGCAGTGTCTCGTTTAATCTCCACCATTGTCCTGTTGGGTAATAGTGTCACTATTTTATAGATGGGAAAAGTGAGGCTCATAAAGGTTAAATACTTTATTTAAGACCATATATGTGGGAAAGAGGAACACTGTCACACTGCTGGTGGGACTGCAAACTGGTACAGCCACTCTGGAAAGCAGTGTGGAGACTCCTCAAAAAATAAGGGCTGGAACTGCCTTTTGACCCAGCTATCTCACTCCTGGGTATCTTCCCAAAAGAGCTAGAATCAGCTTGCTATAGAGATACAGGTTCATCAATGTTTATAGCAGTCCAGTTTACTATAGCTAAATTATGGAACCAACCCAGATGCCCCTCACTTGATGAATGGATCCAAAAACTGTGGTACATATATACAATGGAATACTGCTTGGTTATTAGAGAAAACGATATTATGGCATTTGCAGCCAAATGGATGGAGATGGAAAAAATTTTGCTAAGTGAAGTATCCCAAACTCAGAGACTCAGGGCCGAATGTTTTCTGTCATGTGTGGAAACTAGAATATAAGCGGAAACAGTTCATTAGATGGCTAACCTAACAATCACCTTAGCATGTATGAACTCTTACATGATCATGGGGAACTGTGCCAAGACTCCTGGGGGACGCAGGGAAGCGGGAAGGGAATAGGAAGGTCATCAAGGTGACCAAAAGGAGGTAGTATGGGTGAGTCTAATCAGAGGGGAAACTCCGACTTCCACGAGAAGTCCAATTAACTTGGGGCTTAAGTGAAACATGGAACCATGGGGAACCCAAAGTGGGGAAACCATGGTCTGGCACCAGTATTGGCCTGTTCTGTCATTACACTGTTGTTCTTGATTGTCTGATGATGAACCCCTCCAAATTGTAAGACCATGTCTATCAAATAATTAAAAAAAAAAAAAAAAGAACATATAGCTAGGGGCTGGAGCGGTGGCTTAGCAGTTATAGCACCTGCCTGGCATGTGTGAGAACAGAAGTTCGAACCCCAGCACCACGTTCCCGATGAAGTGTTACAGCAATGATAGCCACGTAAAAAGCTAAATAAAAAAATTAATTCTCTCTTTAAAAAAAAAAAAAAGACCATATGGCTTAAAAGTGGCAGAGTCAAGATTTTAAGCCCACAAAAATCAGAATATGTACCCAAACTGGGACAAGCCCCCTATGGTCTTGAGTCACCTCTCCTAAGTTCAGTAGCAGCACAAGCCTCTGGACAGCCTCTGTCCCTCAGTCTGGCAGCCTGGAGCGGGCCTCTGGGGGCAAGACGCAGGAGTAGGCGAGTCCTCAGCCCCAGTTTGCAGAGAATGACATCTACCTGGCCCTGTTTTCATTTGCTTTTGGTTGAGAAGGGAAAAGGCCCACGTTTTTATGACACCAGCTTGTGATTCTATTTTCTGTTTAAATTCTGGGTGAGGGAAAAATAAGAGACATCAGAGAAACCTTCAGAATCTCATTTGGAGAGTCTGAGCTGCAGATAAATGAGCCTCCTGCAGAAACGCTACATCAAAGCGAATTTTCTCAGCTGTATTTTCTTTCTTTTAATAGGGCCATTTACTACATTAATATTCCAGGAAGTCATTTTAATTTCATGTTTATCATCCATTGGGAAAGTTAAACAGGATCAATATGTAACCAGTGGCAAATTTTGGGATCCTGGGGGAGAAGGGGAGTGTTTGGAGGCTCTGGTGACTCCACAACTGGGAGTCCTTAGGAGGGGAAGGGGAGACTGGGAGAGGGAAGGTGAGATGGGGTGGGGGAGGGCAGGGAGGCACAGGGGAGTCCTATGGGTGGTAATTGTCAGAACATGCATTGCAGGAACAATAACTGAGCATCTACTAGCATGAGGCATTGCACATGCCTTGGTTTTTAATCCCAGCAATGACTTATGAAGTACATATTCTTCTCATGCTTAGATGTGGGGCAACTGAGTCTCAGAAGATTTGTCAAATGCCCAAGATCTTATAGAACTCTGATTTATTCCTTCAATAAATAAATGTTAAGCATCTGCTCCTCGCCAGACATTACCTAGCAGCTAGAGACTTTAGGTCAATGAAAGTTAATTTACCAAAAGCCTAAAGATCCGTGTCAAATCCATGAGTGTCTCTGTTGGTGAATTGTTGGCTTCTAGGGACAAAGGTGGGCCCCTGCCCTTGTGGATGTTATAGGCAGTTGTCTATGTGGGGGAGGCAGGCTTTCATCAAATCATCACACAAAGGCCAGGTGCAGTGACGTACACCTGTAATCCTAGCACCTTGGTAGGGGCTGAGACAGGAGGATCACAAGTTCAAGGCTAGCCTGGACAATTTAGTGAGATCTTGTCTCAGAATAAAAATAAAAAGGGTTGAGGATGTAGCTCACTAGTAGAGTGTAAAGTGCCTCTGGGTTTAATCCCCAGTAGCAAAGAAAAAAAAATTATTTTTTTCAGGGCTGAGGACTGAACTCAGGGCCTTGCACATGCTAGGCAAGCTCTCTGCCACTGAGCTAAATCCCCAACTCAACCCAAGAAAGAAAAAAAATTTTTAAATAAAACAATAATAATCACAGGAGGAAAGGGGAGCTTAGGAAAGGGGAGCTTTCCGTGTGGTGACAGCTCAGGGCAGGAGAACTGGAACCAGGAGATTCATCTAGAAAGGCAGGTCAAGAAAGGCTTCCTGGGGGAGGTGATCCACTGAGATCCTGGGGCAGTAGGGGCTGCGGCTGGGTGAGGGGTAAGTAGAGTCCATTCTGGGGAGAGGGGGCACCACAATCAGGAGGAGCCAAGGTGGATGTCAGACTGCAGTGGGGCCTCCTGCACTAGGGGAAGGATTTGGGGAGCCCCAGAAGTCCAGGAAGCAGATTTATACTGGGTCAAGTCATTTGTATATAGGCTCCTGGGCTCTGCTCTGTAAGGCAAAGGTCTGGACTGTGGAAGAAGTGGGTCTTCCATGGGGCCCTGTGAGATGGATCCTCAGCGGGGATGGTGTGCAGGGAGCTGAGAGGAGAACCTCGGAATCATTCGTGAGCTTCCTCTTTCTCTCCCCACTTTGGATCAGCAGCTCATCCTGTTCACTTTACCTTCACAATATATCCACAGCCTGTCTGCTGGCTCCCTCTCCATTACGACCTCCCTGAACTAAGCTAGCACATACTCTCGCCTGAATTATTCCAACAGCCTCCCAACTCTCCTTTCTGCTTTTGCCCTAGGCCCCCAACATCCATTCTCAATGCCATAGTACCTTTAAAACATAAATCAGATCATGCCTAAAACCCTCTGGTACATTATTGTCTCATTCAAATAAAAGCTTAAAGTCCTCACAAAGACCAACAAGGCTGGACACAACATGCACGTCTCTCTCTATTTCATAACTCCAGTTCCTGCCCTCTGCCTTGCTAATGCACCTACTCTGGCTTCCTTTCTGTTCCTACAACATGCCAGGCTCAGCCCCACCTCAGGACCTTTACCCTTGCAGTTCCCTCTCCTTGGAATACTCTTTCCCCCAGTTATAAGCTTGCTTGCATCTTTACTTCCTTCCTTCTCAGACCACCCTATTGTGTGTGTGTGTTACTAGGAGTTGAATCTAGGAACATTCTACCTCTAAGCTACATGCCCAGCCCTTTTTAAAAATTTTTATTTTGAGACAGGGTCTTACGAAGTTGCTGAGGGTTTTGTTAAGTTGTAGAGATTGGTCTCAAACTTGTGATCCTCCTGCCTCAGCCTCTCGAGTAGCTGGGGTTACAGGGGTGCACCATTTTTTTTTTAAAGAGAGAGGTACAGTGTGAGAGAGAAAAGGAGAGAATCAATTTTATTTAGTTTTTTTATGTGGCTTTCATTGCTCTGATACTTCGTTTTGTGCTGATACTGGAATTTGAACCTGCATCCTTGTGCATGCCAGGCAAGCACCATAACGGCTGAGCCACCACTCTGTCCTACACCACCCTATTTTAAGGAGGAGAGGGTTCCCTCTCCTCCTTGTGGCTTGGTCTTGTTCTGTTGCATTTGCCATCTCTAATGTATGTTATAGTTTACAAATTTAACCTTTTAGTGGTCTGCCTCCTCTCACTAAATGTAAGCACCACAGGAGTGGGGATTTTGTCCGTTTCCTTCACTATTCAATCCCCAGTTCCTAGAACAGTGCCTGCTTATCATAGGTGCTCAATCAATCAGATAAGAAGGGCCACTTCCCTACTTCGGGAGGCAGGGAGCCTATCTCCCAAGGGAATACTATTTCTGTGCCAAGTTGTCTTTAATTTTTTTATTTCATTGATTCCTAACAACAACCTTCCATGGCTATTATAGGCTCCATGTCATAGGTGAGGCATCTGAGGCTCAGGGAGGTAGTGAAGTAAGCTGGGCATATTTTGATTCTCAAAGGACATGCACTGGCATCAGGCTGCCTGGCCTAAAATATTGCCACCTCTGTTTCCCAGCTGCGGGAGCTTGGGCAAACTTCTGTTCTCTCTGTGCCTCAGTGTCCTTGTTTGCAAAATGGGAACAATCATAGTACTTACCTCCAAGGGCTGCTGAAGGATTCTGTGGGATAATATAGGCATAGTCCTTTGCTTGGAGGGCACTCAACGTCAGCCTACTCTGCTGCCTAAGTTGCAGGCCTCATGGCCATTTCCCCCACCCAGGGTGTCCAACCCATTTCTACAAGAATCGTCAGGTCAGCTCAGGGCTCTGCCTCCAAATGGCAGTGGCTGGGCCTGTCCAGTCCCATTTGTTTAGGCAGAATTTAATTTCTCCCTAAGCCAAAAGTCTTCTGCCCCCTCCTGCCCTCTCTCTTGCTCTCATCAGCAGGAAAATGAGCTCTGGGAGCTTTCCCCCTGGTCCAGAAATCCAAGGTGAAGAATTTCATTAACAATCAAGAGGACATAATCAACATTCTAATAATTCCAGATCCTCGCTCCCCCTTTTGCAACCCCCCCAGAGTGCCCCGGTTCTCCCCACTCCACCCCATTCCCAGCTCTCCCAGACACTCTCACCTTGACAAAGAAATCTCATTTCCTCTCCAGCCAAATTTGCTTTGCTATTAAATTCAGCACCTTACCTTCTGCCCTGACGATGAGGGGATGTACTCCTGTCTTCCCGGACTTCTGCTCCTGAAGGAGACTTGAGTGGGAACAAGGGCATCACCAGGGATTGCTTCTCCTATACCTCCTGGAAGATTCCAGGGTGGGTTCCCTCTAGGGACTCAGGGATCCTCTCCCCCATGACCAGAGAAGCAGAACTTCTTCCAGTGTGTGGGGGAGGTGCCCTGGCATTTCTCTGGACTGTTAAATATCCAGAGCTGACAAATGGCCTTTTTGAGTTCTAAGATACATTCCTCACAGGGCCCCACCTCAAAGCCTTACCCCAGCCCGTAGGAAGATCTAGTCTGTAGCACACTTTGGTTTTATGACCTTGGGTAAGTTAACTTGTCTGAGCCCATGTCTGTGATGGCCTTCTTGCTGATAGGGACTGTGCAAGTCTGGAGGAGGCACAGGACATTGTGTGACAAGAGACAGAGCCAAACTGGCTTTTATAACATTCCCACTCTGGAGATGACCCATTAACGCATTACTCCATCAATGGAGCTGGGGTGTAGCTCAGTGGCAGAGCACAGGTCTAGCTTGTGCAAGGCTCTGGATTTCATCCCCAGCACTGGGGGGAAAATCCATGAATAGAATAAACCATCCACAAGGACAAGCCCTTCATGATCTAATCATCTCCAAGAGGTCCCACCTGGTTCCACCTCACAGTACCTCACACTGAGGATTAAGCCTCATTGTGGGTTTTACTGGGGACAAGTCATATTTATACCTTTGCAGTTTCCTTACCTATAAAATGGGGATAACAGCAGCAATGTCTCTCTCTCAAGGACATAGGGGGATGAAATGAGATAATGCTCAGCAGAGTGCCTGACATGGGGGAAGTGGAGCAGAGGCAAGAGACTGGGGTGTGGGTGATACAGACTTGGCAAAACTGATAATAGCTACCACATTACTATGAGTGTAGTAGTAGTGTCTTAGGCACCTGGGTACAACAGAGTATTGCCACCCTACCTATGCACCCTTATTCCTTCCTTCATGCACTTGGAGTACATTGTTGATATCTTCTGGATGCAGTAAAGTTCTGCTGGGAAAAATGTTAATTAGGCATTTGCAGTACAGTGTGGTCCCTGCTGTGGCAGGCTAAGTTCTGGAGACAATGAGAACCCCTAAAAGTGGCACCTATATGGTGGGCAGAGGCTTCTGGGCTCTAAGTTCGCTTCTGAATTGAGACCTGAGAAACAGGAGGGATTAACCTGGAGATGAGTGATGGGAGCTCTAAGAGTAGAAACCAGCAGTGCAAAGGTCTGGAAGGAACAGGCAGAGATCCCGAGCAGCCAGCATTCCAGGACGGCTGGAGGAGGGTCCGTGTGTGTGTGTGTGTGTGTGTGTGTGTGTGTGTGTGTGTGTGT
>PVKS010003249.1:80542-106579 GCA_004027875.1 Aplodontia rufa | reverse complement strand
TTTTCTTTCCCCTAGCTCCAGATTTACCTCATCTTTGGGGATGGAAAACTCTCATTAAATATTAGCATGCATCAGAGATTTCTCTTCTCCCATGAGGCCAGCAGCTCTTGAGTCTTTGTGCTTACTTCTGCATGGAACAGGAAAGGGAAAACAGCCCAGGGTACTCAGGAGGCAGCAGAAGGAGAAAGACACCCTGAACGTAGAAAGCATACCAATTAACCCTTTAAACTGCCGCCCCACCATACATGTTTTCCAACCAGCATCCTATGGCCTCTACAAAAACCATTCATTACCCTTATTCACTTCCCATGTCATGGTCTTTAAAAGCAAAATGGTTTGAAAAAAATAAAAAAGGTACAATTTGAGTATGTTCAACCAAGAAAGATAAGAAAGATTAGTAGATAGAGTCAAGAGTGTGGTCAAGCAAGAGATATTAGTAAGTCAGGCAAAGATGAGATCGTGGTCAGGGGCAACAGAGGAGGGTATCTACAACAGAGCTGAGGTCATTATTAGTGGTCAGGGGCCAGGCAAGGGAAGCAATCATCAGGCCAAGAGAACTATGCCTCATGGTAAACCACACCAGGTAGCTTCAATATTACTGGTGGAAGGAGAATGGCACTGAAGCTTTGTGTAGATCTATTAGTCCTATAAAAACAATTGAAACTTCCAGAAACTGAGAATTTGAACTGAATCAATTAAGACAGTTGTGGATTATAGAACAACTCTGAAGATGCTCCAATACCTATATCTTCTCTGAGAAATTTTTAATTGATCTGATTTTTCAGAATCCTTGGAGAACTTTGAATCTGCTTTAAGAAGGTAAGCAAAGGAAGTTTGGGTCAATAATCCTAAATCTTCATCCTCAAATCTCACCTTTAAGGGCACTAAAATCTTCTAAGACCTAACACCAAGTGACTTTTTAAGATTTGTTTTGAATTAAGACATTGATGTTATGATTGTGTTTTCATCCAGGAAGTTTTATAACTTCTTGCTTATGAAAGGTTCTTCAATTTGCACTATAATTTTTCTTTTAATTATGCCATGTGTACCTCTGGGGGACAAAGCATGTTCAAAAGGCTTGTAACCAGTATATTGCTCTGTCTCAGCTCAGTGGCATATGAACATGAAGCAGTTTAATTTTTCTTTAATTACTGCTTTCGCCAAAGTTCAATCCAATCTGCCCTCTGCATCCCTTAATGACATTCTAAGAAGATTCCAGAACTTTGACCTTTATTTTCCATTATTAAAACTCAGTCCAATTGAAACTTTAATTTCAAGCTTGATTTATATATAACATCTTCTCTTTTTAGCACAGTTTTGTGCTAAGACCCTGGGAGCTGAGAGAGGAAGGGGTAGAGAGGCTCTGAGCTACTTCCTCTGTCCTGCCTTCAAGGCCAGGTTTCTCCAGGATATTGGCAGGAAGGAGGCAGCTTCCAGGAAGAGGTGTCTCGTATCAACCCACCCCTGAAGCTCCCCTCCCAGATGGTCACTCTGCTTCCTAGGGTAACACTGACTAGCTGTAAATGCCCTCCCTGCAATTCATGTTCAAATGCCTGCTTTTTCAAGGAGCTCATGTGAGTTCTCCTCAGGGCTCCCAGGCCTCAGCATGGAATGCTTCCCTGACACAGGAGATCTGGTTCCAGTTCTACCTCCACTTCCCACAGCTTCCACCTCTAGGGGCATCATGACACTCATTACCAGGATCTCCCACTCTGCTAGACACTCTCCGCAGTGGCTCAATGTCCCGGTCCAGCCGGTTCTGACCTGAGGGACAGGCTGGGGATGAGAAAAACCAGAGGCCGGAGACCCGAAACGGTCTTTCTCTATCCCAGCTTTACTTCTCTTTTTATATATCCATGCTTTACATCTCTCTTTCAAGGCAACGTAAATGTCTTAGCCTATTCGTCCATTTGCGCTGCTACGACAAAATGCCTAACATTGGGTGATCTCAAATAAGTCAAGGCAACGCTGCAAGACTGCACCCCCGAACAAACATGGACAGCGATTTCTCACCCTTCTGGAAGCCGGGAAGTTCAGGATCGAGGCATAGGCAGGTTCGGCTGCTGGCAAGAGCTCATCTTCCAAAGGAGCAGGGACACCATGTCCAGCAGAAAAGTGCGAGAGCTCTCTCCCAAAGGAAGAGCTCTCTCCCAAAGGAGCAGGGACATCACAGCCAGCAGAATAGTGCAAGGGCTCCTTACTGCTGGCTGGAGCCTCTTTTTTAAAGGCCTTCACCCCGCCCCCTCGAGGCCTCTCTACATTAGCTCGTTCATTGCCACACCTGGATTTCGGAGGCACACGCTTGATCAATAAACCCCCACTTGCACCTTTTGAAGGATCTAGAATAATTGGCAGGTGATACCAATTCGAAATGTCTGAAGCCCGTGTCGACACCCTGTTTTTCAAGCTTAACAATATACAATCTAGCAGCCCTTCCCGAAGGAGCCTATGCAAACAGCAACAAGATCCAGGGCAGCTGATAAAGCAAAGGTCAGACCCCAACAGCTCAAGACTCCCTGCCTTCCACTGTGGCCTCTAAGCCCCCAGGACACTCTGGGTCCTTATCTTTGCCACACACCTTTCCAGCCCCACCACCTCCCAATTCTCCTTCCCCTGCTCAAGGAAGCACAGGGCACATCAGCAAGTCATCCCACTGGGGACCAATAGGACAATCTCCTCTTGTGAAAACCATCTCTAATTCCTACAGAAACTTTCTTAGAACCTCCTCTCACATGGCTTGGGGAAGAGGGTGTGTGTCTCACCCCTTTGAGGGAAAGAGAAGAAATAACTTCTCAATACAAGCATCACATGCTACTGGGCTTCTTTCCCCACTCCTCCATCTTCACCCAGTCTTAGTCCATTTGTGCTGCTACAATGAAATACCTTACTACAAAAAATTAAGAACAAATTTATTTCTTATAGGTCTGGAGTCAGGGAAGTCCAAGTTCAAGGTCCCAGCACTCAGTGTCCGGTGAGGGACTTCTTACTCCATCTTCACATGGCAGGAGGGGTAAACACTGCCTCACATGGCAGAAGATGGAAGGCCAAAGGGACTCACTAGTTCCCTTGAGCCATAGACACTAATCCTGTTCTTGAGGGAGGAATCCTCAGGGCCTAATCATCTCCTTTTGACCCACCTTTAATTGGGTCTTAGGTTCCAGCATAATAAATTTCAGAAGGTCACATACATTCAAATCATAGCACCACCTCCCTGGTTGTATATAGACCCTGGGGTCTTAGGTTCCAGCATAATAAATTTCAGAAGGTCACATACATTCAAATCATAGCACCACCTCCCTGGTTGTATATAGACCCTGGGGTCGGATGCATGCAGTAGGTGGTAGAAGGGACTATTCATTACTTCCCAATAAGCCTGTGATGTGGCTTCCTGTGTGTTCCAAGGTTTGGGGCTCTCTTCACCATGAAAGGGAGTTTGCACCTGTTGTTTTCGACTATTGGCCTTCAGGCTTATTTTGGGCATTAGGAGAAAGGCCACATGAGCAGTTTTCCATAGAAAATGCACAAACATAAAAAAGACAAAATATTTTGACCACAGAATCCAAGGCCACAAATCTGCTCTTCAGGAATGAATGAGATATGTTTGCTTTGTAGGCCCAGAAATTCTCTTGTATCCTAAAAGTTCGTCTCTCTTGTGAACAGAGCTGTTTCACAAGCTGAGGAAACCTAACAGCTGTTGGTGGTGGGAAATAGGCCCCCAGATCTTCAGGACCCTATTGCCCTCCTCTGACACCCGTGGCCAACTGTGCTAAGGATTCCTGAGTCTGTGGAGTGCTTTCCCTCCTTCTCCAGTCTCCAGTCAGTGAGGCACTAGCCAGAGGACAGTCTGACGTACATAAAGGGCAGATCTAAGAGGTAAGGAGAGTCGCTATCAGCAGAGGAAAGGTGTTCATGGTAGACCCCTAAGGAGATGTGAGTTTCCTTGTACAAGGTGAAGGAGAATAGAGCACTATTGTATCCAGAGCCCTCTGTGCCCTCCCCTCACAGCTCTGCATCCCCAAAAGCCACTCCATGAACTGACTTGTTTGTAGTCCCTACTGTCTGTTATGTGGAAATTCAGAGGAGAGCTGTTCTCCTCCTAGTCTGCTGGAGTAAAGTGCACACTCCACCAACAATACCGGGTCAGACGCTGTCGCTCCCTGCAGCATTCCGGGGCGGGGAACGGGCGGAATGACCCGGACTGGGCCGTTCCCCGGAGGCCGGGGGGCCGAGTCAGGACAAGGCTGGGAACCAGGGGCAAGGGGCGTGAGCGCCGGCGGCCGGAACATGGGACCTTCCTTCCCAGCCGGGAGAGAAAAGAACTCAGTCTCACACGCGGGTGACACTTTGAAACTTCTCTCCTGCTTTATTTCTCCTGCACATCCGTAGATATAGCGAGAGCAGGCTGCTAAGGAACCAATAGTGAAGTGGCAAAACTAGCTCGTTTCAGCCAGTGAGGGACTATTATGTTGGTGACGTCATCTATCACCAACCGGAAAGGTGCAGAGAGAAAGAGAGAAAGTAGCACTCCGGCGCAGGCGCGTAACTCGCCTTGCTCAGAGCGCACAAAATGTGAAGGGGGAGAAAAGAAAAGTATTATGACGTCCAATATGGCGATTTTCCTTTTGCACAGAGCCCAACAAGACACAAAACAGCCCAGTTCCTGCCATGGCAGCCCCTGAATAAATGTTTCTAAACCAAACTGATTTCAAAGGTTTTATATCTAATAGAGCATCCAGCAATGTTAGGAAGACAGAAAGACAGACAGGTAAGTTAGACACATTGTTACAAAGGAGGAAGGCAGAGAGCAGGCTGGTGGGGCTGGGGAGGGGCTGGAACTGCCAGCCTTGAGCTGGAACGTTGCTGTCATCCCACAGCCATTCAGTAGCTAAGGATACAACCCACTAGGAGTTCAAGATGAGAAAAGCGGGCTAACAATCATGTACCAGCTCAATGGTCGGAAATAAAGCTTTCCTTGTCCTGAAGGCAGGAGGCATACCACGGTTACTTCTTAGAGAAAAGGCTGGAAAAGGAAGATTTGTATTCTCTGATGAGTGTCAGCAAGATGGCAAACTGAACCCAGCAAGGACTAAAATCCACTTGTTTTGATCTGGTATCTAACCTGGAAAGTGTGAATAAACAATAGCTACATTACCACAATGTAACAATCCTGAGACAGGTCACCATCCTTCTCTGCATTTTGCAGATGAGGAAATGGAGGTCATAGAGAAATTAAATGACTTGTCCATGTTTTCAAAGTTTGTAAGTGGAGCCTGGGTATACGGCCTATAGATCCAGAGACTGTACTCCTAGCCATTGTGTCTGCAGCACTGAAGAAAATTCTCCACCCCTCCCTCTCTCTGTTCATTATTGTTACTCTGGGTTTCCTGGAGTGATTTGCAGTGAGGGGGAAAGGAGCAAGAGGAATAGGCAGGGGAGTTGGGGAAATGGCCTCCTTTTCTGCAGGCATAGAGGGAACATTCAGGTTGACTTCAAAGATTTTCAGGAAGAAGAGAGTTCATTCCTTCCATATCATTGCAGTTCCCCAAAATTCCTTGCTCTTAACCCAGATGTCAGTGCAAGGCCTTTGGTGAGCTATGCAAAGGGTTGAGGTGCCACCTAGTGGCTGAAATTAAAAATACTCCCAAAGGGACATCCTGGTTGAATCCCAGGCAAATAGGGAAATAATGAACTGAGGGAGGAAAAGGGAACTGAAAGCAAAGTCTGCCTGTTCTGAAGGCCTCTTTCTGCATTCCTCTGTAGCCTGTAGACACAAGCATTGAAATACGTCTTTTTAATGTCTTTTTCTATACCCAGCTGTTCAAGGACTCTCAGTTTACCCAATGTGTCACAAAACAAGAGCTAGAATCCAGGAAGCCTGAGCCCCACACTCTAGTCCCTTACTCCCAATAGGATGTTTTCTAAAGTTTCCCTCGGAACTTAGAACCATCCCGGATATATGCGAACCCTGTTCAACATCTGGGGGAGACTCAATGTAAAGGTTGGTGGCAATGGAGGAACAGGGAAAGAAAAGAAAAAAATGGAAAAGAGGTTTGTTCTCCAAAATAATAGTTGCTGCTGAGTTTATGCAAAAACTCAGAGTAATGGAGGGAAGGAATGGCACTGTTGCAGGCCTGTGCCCTCTTTCTTGCTATCTCAGCAGTTGATGTTTGTGGATGTCTAGCTCTTACATGGCACGTTTTAAGGAGCAGCCCGAGGGGGCCCAGCCAAGCAAAAGCAAGGCAGTTCACGTGAGCACTTCCAAGGGAGAGAAATTGGCAGGTCAGGTCCATGGATCCCAAGGCCTCCAACAGAATTGTAGTCTAGATCAGGCATGTAGAGGGAGAGGGCTGCGGGATAGGAAAGCAGCTAGGAGGTTTGGTCTGAGGGGATGGGATTAAAGACAGCTCCTAGAACTCTGAGTGATGGTCAGACATTGCTAGCAGGCGCACATGAGGCTGTTAACTGGTGAGGCAAATTCAGGGTGATTGGTAAGAAGGGTTTCTACCAGGACCCAGTTTCAGGGAACCAGGTAGCTAACTGGGTGGCCCCTCCTCACCTCTAGAACACTGGGGATATAGAGATATACCAAGCACAAAGGAACAAACAGGAAAGGGCTAAACAGACGAGAACAAATTCAGGAAATAGCTAAATCTGGCATCAACCAATGCCAGGTTGAATGTTGGCCAATCTGCACAAACTTGGTCCCAAGTCTGCTCATAAAAGCATTGTCCTGAAGGCAAAAGAACCCTTGACCTGCAGAAATCAATGTTCTGGTATGTTTTCTATGAATGAGTCTCCAGATGATCCTTTCTGTCCCTGGGCCTTGCTACACCTACTCTGCAAGCACCCCAGCCTCGCAATATTCAGACCAAGACAGAGGACTAATAT
Organism: Aplodontia rufa; assembly: GCA_004027875.1. Classification (NCBI taxonomy): domain Eukaryota; kingdom Metazoa; phylum Chordata; class Mammalia; order Rodentia; family Aplodontiidae; genus Aplodontia; species Aplodontia rufa. The sequence goes on along the minus strand of PVKS010003249.1, from coordinate 99,691 downwards.
TTCTCATATTTGATGGCCAGAAATTCTTGCCCTTCAGGCATACACAATGACACTGCAGTTGGTTCACTCCTTCACCTTCCTATTAGTCTCCACAGTCAAGTCCATAAAGTCCCAGGCTCTCAGGCCTGGTTCTTTATCATTCATTTCGATTCACCTTTACATTCACTTTTCAGGGTCAGTTCTACTCTTGGGGAGAGTGTGGCTTCTTTGCCTGTTGTTCTAACCTGAGCTTAGTTTCCCCAGTGGCCACATGGCCTTACTGGTCAGGGTCGTGTCAGGACACTCTCCACTCCCTGTAGGATCCCTGCCACAGCTACCAGACTCAAGTCTCTCCCTTTTGCAAAGGCTCAGGCTGAAGAACTACCTAAACTTATTCAAGCTAACAGGGTCACCCTTATATCATCTATTTGTTATAGAGTGTGGATTAGCATCCCCTGGAGATCAATGAATGAGTGGGCCTCCCTCGGTGCATGTTAATCACCTTCTTATTTATGTTCCTTATTGTATTTGAAAGGCTAAGCTGCTGTAACAAAGAGGCCCTGAATTACACTACCTTTAAAATAAAATATATTTCTATCTTATGTTATAGTTTCAAAAAGTATCAAGCTGTTTTGCTTGGCAAATTCCTTCACAATACTTCCCATTTTAATTTTGTCATTACTTTTTAGTAAAAATTTTCTAATTCAATAAATATTTGAACACTTATTGTTTAAAAGTTTCTGGGTCATATACTACAGGAGATTCAATCTTCTCAGAACTCATGATTTAGTGGGAAGATAGAGTAAATTATTATGTATAGTTCAGAGGAGAAAAACAATCACGGCTGAGAGATCTTTAGGGATTATATTAGGGAGGAGTTACGTTCAATTCAGAGGCAATGTATAAGTCTTCACAGAAAAAGAAATGTCATATAAGATAGAATTTAAAGGGTAAATAAAATTTCAGTAGATAAGGAAGAGAAGAAAATGTTACCAATGAAGAAAACACCATGAATCAACACCTGAAGATTAAAAATAACAGAAATCTAGGAGGCAAATGAGGATAACAGTGTAGGATATGACACCAGAAGGCTCTGAGTGAGTTCAGGGCCTCAACACAGAGGACGGGATGCCAGAGGAGAAAACAGTCCTTTGTTGGTGGGCCTTGGGGAGTCCTTGTGATTTCCAGTTTGACAGTGAATGTCTGAGCAGAGGTTGATAGAGATGGACGAAATGCAGATGTTGATAGAAAATCCACAATCAGGGAGGAGAAAGCTCAGGCTGGAGTCAGGTGACAAGTGCAAAGAAGGAGTCTTGAAGGAACCACACCGAAGATAAGGACTGACAACTAGAATGTCGGAGGTGAAATGGAGAAGGAAAACAATGCAGAATTTTTAAGGTTTAGCTACTCAAAAAATGGTGCTACTGCTAAGCCATGGAAGTCAGAATTGAGATGGGCAGGGAGATGAGGTGGGAGAGTGAAGACTTCAGTTTTGAATTTAAGTTAAAATTCTTAGAGGAGGGGCTGGAGCAGTGGCTCGGTGGTTATGGTGCTTGCCCGGCACGCATGAGGACACGAGTCCGAACCCCAGCAACAAGTACACTATGAAGTCTCAGAGCAATGAAAGCTGCATGAAAAACTAAATAAAAGTTGTTTCTTGCTTTCTCTCACTGTCCCTCTCTCTTTAAAAAATAAAAATAAAATAAATTCCTAGAGAATCTACATGGAGTTTTCTAAAAGCAGTTAAAAATGTAATCTTGAAGTTGAAAAGGTAAAACTATTTCTAGTACAAGACATGGTGCAAAAGTAGCCTATTGGGAGATATTCCTAGAGGGATTAGAGAACACAGACTGCCTGGGAAGAGGACTTGAGAGGACCTTAGAATAATAACACACTTAACTGTAGAGGGAAGAAATTTTAGGGATAAAAAGTAGCAGCAGCAGCCTCATCTGAAAAGCTGAAAAACCACAAGTGTGCAGTGCCTAAGAGAGAAAAGAAGGCATTTTCCACAAGGGTCAACGATGTCGAACAATGAGGACTCCAGGTAAGTGACACGGGTGCACAAAGACATGGAGCTTTGCAGTCAGGCTGTAAGTCATAATTTTCAGGATAGTAGTTTGAGTAAGCTGGGAAGGATAAAAACAAATGTATTAGGCAGTTGATTTAGGGAAGTAAGGAAAAGAACATAGGAAGTTAGAAAAGGAACAATGAAATAAACCAAAAGAATTAATGAAGCACAAATCAATGAATTACAAAATAGAATTAATGAATAAATACAAGAGCTGTATCCTTTTAAAAAATTAATTACTAGTGAACCTGGTTTAAAAAATAAAGTGCCAAAGGACATAGAAAGAAATGTGAGAAACTGCCACACATAAAGAAGAAATTTTAAAAATTACAATAGAGGCTCAGCAGTTGGTGTGGTGGCTCAGCAGCTGGAGCACTTGCCTGGCATGCACAAGGTCCCAGATTCAAACCCCAGCACCACACACACAACTAAGTGTTGGAGAAACAAAAACCAGATGAAAAAATTAGCAAAATTGATTATCTCTTTCTCTTAAATAAAAGAATTACAATAGTCAACTTTTCTTACTTCTGCACAAATCTGAAAATCAAGATTAAGTGGATAATTTTATGGGCATGCAATTTACCTAAAATATCCACAGATGATATAATTATACATTTGAAAACAATATAAGTGAGTATAAAACTACTAGAAACAGGGCTGGAGCAGTTGCTCAGCAGTTACGGCACTTGCTTGGTATGTGTGAAGATGTGAGTTTGAACTCCAGCACCACATATAAGATTAAGTGCCAGAGCAAGAAAAACCAGATGAAAAACTAAATAAAATTGATTTTTTCTCTCTCTATCTGTCCCTCTTCATCTTAAAAAAACAAAGAAATAAAAAGAAAATGCTATTTTAAAAAAACCACTAGAAACAAAAAAGCATTCAGTAATATAAAGTGATTTCAAATTAATATGTAGAAATCAACACCTTTCATATACAAAAACCATTGAGTTGGAATATACTGGAAGAAAATATTCCTTTTCCAATATCAACAAAATATATAAAATAACTGGTTTAAGCAATACAAATGAGTAAAACATATAAATAAAATTTAACTACTGTTAAATAAAATTTAACAGTATAAATAAAACATGAACAAGTAAAATATAATCAATTCATAAATATAAAATGAACCCAATAAATAAACATACCCAAAATGTTTTCTCTTTTTATTTTGTTTTCTCTTTCTTCCTTTCCCTATTTCATTATTTTTTGCTACAGTATAATTCTAAAATTCATATGGAAAAAATAAACAAATTAAAATAGTTCTAGGAAAGATGAAAAAAGAGGAATAACTAGCCATAAGAGATACTGAATTATAAAGTTGCAGGAATTCAAATGACAGTGGTGTTTTGATGCAAAAGAGATTAATGGAAGAGAATAGAAAGTCAAAAAATGCTTGAAATATATATACATATATATGTTGATTTAGATTATGATTAATGTGACATTGAAAATCAGTGTGGGAAAGACAAACTTCAAAAAATAGTTTTACCATCTGGGTTCCAAGTTTATATGAAAAGAAAGAAGAAAGACAGAGAGAAAGGAAGGAAAGGAAAAAGGTGAAGTCCTTTATAAACCCAGCATGAAAAAAGGTTTCTCATTTTAAATTTAAAAAAATAGAATCCATATAAATAAAAACAGAGGGTTTTTACAGATACTAAAGCCATAAACAAAGACAAAAGATAAATGATAAATAGGGAAGAATTATTTGCAACTCATATTACATAAAGCACAGATCTTAATATGCAAATGCTCCTAGAATTTGATAAGATTAAAAAAAATCAAACCAATATAAAAGTAGAAGTTCCCAGAAAAGGAAAGAGTCATGTGAAAAGATGTTCAGTCTCTTAATAATAAGAGAAATGCAAATTAAAACTACACTGAGATGATATTCATCCCCTGTGGATCGGCAAAGATCCTTAAATTTAATAACCCCGTATGTTAGCTTTCTATTGCTGCTGCAACAATACACAGGCTTAAAGGGTTAAACAACACAAAAGTATCATTTTAGGGCTTTGTAAGTGAGAGCCCAACAGATGGGTCTCACAGAAATAAAATAAAGGTGTCAGCAAGGTGGTGCTCCTTCTGGAGGCTTCAGGAGGAAATAAGTGTCCTTTCCCCTTGCAGCTTCCAGAAGCCTCCCACACTCCTTTGCCTGTGGCCTCCTGCCTCCATCTGCAGAGCAAGCAATGACTCATCACTCTGTGCCTTTCTTTAGTCGCATCTTCCTCCAACTCTGCCTCTCTCTTCCACTTTTATATATACTTGTAATTGCATTGGACCTATTAAACAGTTCAGAAAAATCTTCCTATCTTAACATCAGCTGATTAGCAACCTTAGCTCCTCTTTGCTGTGTTACCTAACACAGGTTCCAGGCGTTAGTACTTGGACACCTTTTTCAGAAGTGTAGATGGATGATTTTCTACCACACACTCTACCTGTGCAACTGTGGAAAGTGAGCACTCTCATCAGATTGGGGGTGGTGCAAGGACTATGTAAGGTAATTTGGTAACATTTGCATTTTAAGATTTAAAATGCACATAACCTTTGCTCCAGCAATTTACCTTAAGAATCTATTTCACAGATATACTGTCATACAGATGAAATGATGAATATCTAAGATTATTTATGACATTAATGTTTGTAATAGCAGAAGATTGGGAACACCTCAAAGCTTATTAGTAGGAAACTGATGGAAATAATGATGATGTATCTGAAAAATAAATTTAAAAGAATACTCTGTAAGATAATTAAATTGAGAAGAGTAGAGAATGGTGTGCGTAGTGTGCTGATTTTTTATAGAAACTGAGAGTAGGATAAGAATTTATATTTACTAGTAAATACATAAACTCTGGAAAAATACATAAAAAACGTAATGATGATTATCTATAGAGTAGATGGATGAATAGTTAAAAAAACAGTTATATACTAACACACACACACACACACACACACACACACCACACACAAGACTCCACTTAAATGTGTCCTTCTCTAAGTCCTTCCTGCTTTCCGAGTCTCTTTTTGGACATTCATAGTTCTTTAAACATTTGTGTTTAAAGACCTATGTTCTTTTTTAAATTATCTTAATTGTGAAGAGTCTTTTACTCCACTTAGCTAGTAAGAGGAAGAAAAAGGGAGAGGAGAAAGATGCCCCTTTGTGAAGCTTTAGGAGGATGGGATTTTTGGTGTTTACTAAAAAAAAGCATGAATTTTAAAACAGTTAAGAAACAACGTGCGGATTGGAGGGCAGGGATGATCATCTCCTAAGGGCACTTCTCGTGCTGCATTCTGCTGGCTCATTTTTTTTTTCTGCCTATCCCACTAAACCATCAGTCCCTTAAGGGAATGGATTTTTGTAGTTTCCTTGCATGAGGCTGGTGACTCTAAAGGGCTGAATGAATATTAATTCGGATTTCTTACTAGGAAAGGGATGGGGAAATGAACTCTCAGATACAAACATTTTATAAAAGTTCTTCCTTGTTTGAGGGACTCTAAGGTACATATGCTTTCACAATTCAGCATCTCAAATGGAGTTGTACCCACATTGTCATGAGCAGCACTTCTGGCACTGCAACTTAAGTCATAGCCATTGCTCATGTCACCATGGCTGAGGCGGGTAAGGTGACCACATGGTTTCCTCTTCCACACCAAGCTCTCTAGGAAACTGAAGGGGATGCTAGCCAGATGGGATGCCATGGAAGAGTTAACCTGGACCTAGTCCAAGCAAACCTCATGAGGACCAACTAGGTTGGATAAGTGTCATTCAGATGTATTTAAAATCAGCACCTTATAAAAAGCATTGACATTAAAAATTTCCATGCCCGTGGAAAGTGTGGCAACAGAAGTAAAAGGTCATAAATTTTATATGTCGATGATAATCATTTTTGGAGAAATGACCACAGTTCCATGTTTTCTTACCTGGAGTTCATGAAAACTTAAAAAAAATAAATACCTGCAAGTATGTGAAAGTGTGTTGAATAATTTTGGTGAGAAACAAGCAAATGAAATGTCATTTAAATGTCACATAATGCAACTAAAGGCAGGAGAAAGGGCTAAATCCCTCAAAATAGGTTTTTAAAAAATGCTAAGGAAAAGCTCTGTGACCAACACAGTGTGAGGACCCTTGGTTGGCACAAGTCACAGTCTACAACAGCTGCTTTGTGTTTCTTGCTTCTTGGCTTTGCACAAAGTCATGGCATTTCTAAAAATTGATAGTGCCTTAGCTTCAAGGAGATGCAGTACTTTATCCTGATCATGAGAAGTGACCTTCCTGTCAACACATACCTAGCTATATCCAGATCAAGGATGTTTCTGAAGGTGATTTATCCAGCCCCCCAGTTCTCCCTGGTGGTGGGCTCTGGCTAAACTGCAGGCCCAACTCTGGTCTGAATGCAAGAATCCTCACTAGGATTGTCTGCCTCTTTTACCCAGATACCTCTGCTCAAACTCCAGCAGAATTACTATAGAAGCTTGTCAAAACTGTCTTCAACAAGCCATGACACTTGATCCTAACATCTGGGCCTGGGCACTATGTCATATTATACCACCAGAGCCATTGCCCACAGGTCGCATAATAACACCTCCTCCAGACTCAGTGCCTTTGCAGTTGTGCAGTCCATTATTCACAATGTCACAATGCCACAGAGGGGAGACGCACAACACGCTTGACCTCGTACTCCACATCCACCTTGCTGCCTGGCACCACATAAATGTGAAGTAAAATCCTCCTTTAAATTACACTTAATTTACACTGACTTACCTCATCAAGATCCCCACTTCAACTGTCACGATCAGGATTCCTAAATATAGGGGAAGCTTATGATTCTAAAATCCTGGCATTTTTAAATTAAGGATTACCTCTTCTTTACACAGAGGACTGATTTTCATTCTCCTACCATCACTGTTGCTTCCCCTCAACATGTCATAGTTAAGGATCTCAGCAGCGAAATCTTCACCAAAGGGAATGTGCTAGAGACAGGGTGGGAATGGTCAGGCCTTCATCTGCTGGACCACCATTCCAGCTCACCTGGCCTTTTGACCCCTATTGTGCCTAGATTCTGGGGCTGAGCTTGAAGAACTGACTGATTCCTAAAAGGGTAAGAATCCAAGACCCACCACAGGCCCTATGCAATGCTCAGAAAAGAAACCCATCCTCTCCTCTACCCCAAAGAGGTACTCGTGGCCTCTTGAAGGGGACAGTGGGTGTCACAGAATTGTGTAGCCTAGGAAATAAAATAACTGCATTCCTATAGGTATCATTAGTCCATGGTTTGTCCTCTTCGATGGCTATGGATCAATGGACCCCTGAAACACATCCTGCCACCAAAGCAGTACCCCAAATGTCTGTAGCCCCTATGCCACCATACAAAATGCCAAGACCAGTATAATCATCTGTCCCCTGGTGGTGATTCATTCTGATTCAGCAGATCTAGAACTAAATGTTCTCCCATTAACAAGAAATATAGGCTGTCTGCTCTCCAGTGAGAAGGACCTCACTCATTCATTCTGTAACAGAGCTTCCATAAACATGCCCAGATTCTCTGATATTTGCAAAACAGCCATCTCCAGATTCAAGGGAAAGTTTGTGGCCATGAAACTGGCCACATGTGAAGGATCCAGATGGCTAAATAACTAGGACATACAATAAAAATCCAAAGCAGGTCTCTCTAAGTGATAGTTCAGCTGGTTTGGAGTCACCACTCTGGCACCTTCCCTGCCTGTTGTACTCCAGGTCAACAACATAATCTATTGGATAGATTCTCTAGCCTGAGTCCCTTGGCATTGTGCAAACGAAACCTTCCAATGACCCAAACCACTGAGCAGCCCTAACCGCTCACTCCCACCCCCTTAGATCCTGGGGAATGGGACAGCCTTAGAACAAAGGCAGGGTGGAGAAATGGGGTACTCTGGTTGCCACTGTGGTGTGTCTGTTCCAGGGCCCCACATACCTGTGCTCCACACCTTCATCTCCACCACATCTGTGTCACAGCTAGTTTGTCAACGATGCCACTGCCAAGTTGTCAGGAGCTACCTAACTCCCAGAGCAGGCACAGCCCTGGAATGAATAAGGGGGCAGACACAGAAGCAATGTGGTTGGGAGTTTCAAAGGGAGATGCACACTAACCATGCCTGTGCTCCATGGATTGCAATTTATTTAACCGTCTTCACAGCAGGCAGCCCCAGACCATCATTGGCCCTTACTGTGGCTCAGCAAGTTGCCTGATGGCACATGTGCTGTTCCTGAACCCACCAGCAACTGAAGTAAACACAGCCAAATCTATCACCAACCCACATCCTTCCAGCAACAACATCTACTCCATTCTGTGGGACACTAAGAAAACAATCTTCCCTTGAGTTTATTTTTAAATGTATTCAATTCTGCGTAAGTAACTCTGGAGTTCTAAATAAATGCAAAATATGTATTAGAGAGTACTTTCAAGAACAAGTACGTAATTATTGCAAATCAATTTTTCAGCTTTAATATATTTCAGCTCTTCTGATGGCATTGACTATCTGAAATGCTTCCGTAGCATCCTGGACATTTCTGCATTAAATTTCCTCTAGAAAAGCACTGTCTTTGAGCTTCAGACTTTGAACAAACCTACAGTGAGATGGGTATAGCCTCTTCAGTGCCGTGTTTGGTTTGTGGCAAAAGAGAAGTAATATTCATGATAACACTTTTAACCATGAAAAATAATATCCTTTGCTATGTTTTATCTTATATATTGCTGCTTATGCCTAGAAGTCATCATGTTATGGTTTGAATGAAAGGTGTCCCCAAAAAACTCATGTGTGACAAAGGCTGAATTGAAATTATTGGGTTACAATAGCCTTAACCCAATTAGTGAGTTCATCCCTTGACAGGGATTAACTTTCGACTGAAGGCTGCTATGGTGTAGCTAGAGGAGGTAGGTCATTGGAGGGCGTGCCTTTGAGGTATATATTTTGTATCTGGTGTGGAGTTTCTCTCTGCTTCCTGGAGCCATGCTTGAACTGCTTCCTGATGCCACACTCTTCTGACGTAACGTTCAGTCTCACCTCAAGCCCCAAGGAATGGAGCTGGCCTTCTTTGGACCAAGACCTCCAAAACCTTGAGCCCTTAAATAAACTTTTCCTCCCAAAATTGTTCCCATCAGGTCTTTTAGTCACAACAACAGAAAAGCTGACTGAAACATATCATCTCTGATGGACTCTATGCACAGTTCAGCATGGCTGATACTCACTGTGTCGGGGGACCTACTGTGAGAACAGCACATAAACACAATAACATAGCAGGGTTGTGGAGAAGAAAGTGAGAGGGACAATCCAGGTGGGTGTGAGGGATAGGTATGCAAATCACCAACAAGAATGGAAAACATAGCTACAGCTATTATACGTCAATAAAATAAATAAACGAGTAAATAATAGTTTTTAACATGGAACGTAGCATGAATCAGTGCCGTTACAGAAATTTAAACAAGAACAACTAGGAAATGGGGCTGCTAAATTGATCATGGTGAACACACAAGCAAACTATGAGGACAATGTGGCATTTGACTGAATTTTGAATGGTAACATAGAATTGAATCAGCACAAAGCAAGAGAGGGTGCTTCAATTTGAGAGAATGTTAGAAGCAGAGACAGAGATGTGAAAGCCTGAGCCTTACCTGTAAAACACCGTGGAGTGAGGTGTAACCGTGCAGAGGCCCTCGACCTTTGGTATCTAAGAATCACAAAAGGGAGGGACTTGCTCAAAATGCAGATTACCCGGTGTGACTGCTGGATACTCTCCTTTAGTAAGTCTGGGATAGACTGAATTTTATAAGAATCAAAATGACTCTGGGGCAGGTGGTTCAAGACCCACCTTGTAGGAAAGCAATGACAGACAAGGTAGAAAGGCAGAATGGGGAAAGGTCATGGAGATCCTTGAATGTCATGTTAGGGAGGTTGGTCTTCATTTTATTGGTGATAAGGTGTCATTTCTGTTTTAAAATGGTTCTATTCTGCTTGAAAAGTTTAAAATGTTCCAACTTCTTTTAAAACAAAATGTGAAAAGGAATCTATAGGATTGGGGAATTTAGTGTAGAAACTCAGTAGTTCACTTAACAATTTTATATTACCTGAATATAGAGGTATTAGCTGGAAGTGTAAGCAAGAATGAGTTGGTTTGACTGCTGGGGCATCCCAGTTTGGAAAAGGATAAAGGTCACCGTGTCCTTAGGAACAGTATGGTCATGCTCTTCCCCTACCAGAAACAAGTGCAGGAAACTGAGAAATTGAGATAAATTTCATCTTTTTTGTTTTCTCTTTGAAATGTAGGAACACAAGAGGTATGTTCTATTAATTTAAAAAAAGCACAGAGTTCTCATATTTGTGCATCAGGACACAAATGGAGTTCCCCTTAAACTACAGGCATCCTTCTAGAGAAGCAGTTCAACTTTCTAGTCACAGAACCCCTTTACTCTCCCATAAATTAAGGACCCCAAAAGCTTTTCTTAATCTGAGTTGTTCCTCCACATATTCATTGAATTAAAAATTAATTTAAAAAATTAATTTTTCATACATACATATTTTTAAGCTACTTGTTTCATTAATATAGCAATAATAAATAAGGCATGACCTGTTAAGGTAAATAACAATAACCTATGCTTTAAAAAAAACAACAACTCGATTTTCCAAACCAAAGAAGAAAAAGAGAAGGAGGACGAGGAGGAAGAGAAGAATGTGAAGAGAATTGTAATGCAAGTTTGCAAATTTAATGCCCAGCTTCATTTAAAATACCTGGATTCTCACATCTGCTTCTCCATCTAATGTGTTGAGATATCATTTGTCAACTAGCACTGAGAAGATTCCTGTGTGCATCCATGAGAGGATGGGAGGAAATAATTTATCAGTTTTATTATAAAGTGGGGCAAATCATTTATTAGCTTTATTATGAAAGTGGTTTGGATTTTGAAGAACACCTGAATCAGTCTCTGGGACCCCAGGATCTCTACACTATGGACTCTCTACACTCATTAGTCTCAAAGGGCACAGCCAAGCTTAACAATCCCTAGATGATGCCCACAAAGCCCTGAAATACGAAGTGTTGTACAAATCCAGAATGACCAGGAAGGTGACAGCTTCTGTCTAGAATCAGGAGACAACCAAAATGATATTAAGCAGCAGCTCTAGGTAGTTAAAGCTGAATGAGGGAAATATAAGCACCTAAACTTTGTTTTCTTTAAATTTTGCTCTAAAGAAATTCATGACACTGATTATATATCATAAAAACTCTTTTTGAAAAGACCTGAGAAGGTTGTTTTAAAAGGTAGCTATCCAAGCCTTACTTCAAAAGATTCTGAACTCCACCAGAATGGGCCAGGCCAAAGGTATTTTTGACCAGCTCCACAAATGATTCTGAGGTACTCTATAGGTACAGGAACCTCTATAGCAGCTCATATGTTTGTTTCATTTATCATAAAAAGCAATGTAATTGTATTTGTGACATTAATTTTGACTTCTATTTCTAAATGAAAACAACTTTGTAGAATTTTAGCTACAACTGAAAAACACCTAGCTTTTAAAAATCATATACCTATAATCTAAGTATTATAATCCCTATGGGGAAATATAGGCTTTTTCATACATACAAGCATACTATTTTTAAAAATCTAGCCCTAAATTAAAGGGATGAAAAATGCCACTGCTTTCCTGAAACAAATAATGGATGTCTTGTTTCCATAATAAACATTTAAGAGAGCTTGCTCCTAATGGAAACTATTGTTACTGATTAAAAATCTTCTTGGGGAGGAGAAAAGTACCTTCATATACAATCCACATTGGGGATGCAAATTGGAGAGAAACATACACCAAAGGATTTGCATTTAATCAAATCCAAAGCAAGTCATTTCAGAAGCATCACTACCAAGGACGGAAGGCTTTCCCACTAGGATCAGGCTGAGCTTTCCAGGAGACCAGGACCCTTTTCCAAGAAGTGGACACCGTTTGCAGAGGCCCTGCACTGCTGTTAAGAAGGAATCTCACCAGAACCATCCAGAATGGAAAGTGGTAAGTCAATGTCAATTGTTACAATTAAAAAAAATTAGTAATTTTAATTTCTTTTTATTTTTAACATCACAAAATTATTACAAAGTAAAGGTAAAGAAGAAACAGCACTTTGGCTAGAACATATTAAAATATAAAAATATGGTCCAGAAATTAACTATTTAGAACTCTTGTTAATATCTTTATAACACTAGTCACATTTAATTACTAATTGTTAGATTTAATTGTACTGCCTTGGATTTAGGTAGATATTTTGAAAGATCAATTCAATTAACATTATTTTTACAAAATGATTACTTGAATCTTAAAGCATTGTTCTCCACTATTAGGAAATTTTATGTTAAATGTAGCAACTTCTGGTAAGCCCTCAATTATAAAAAAAAAAGAGAGAGAGAGAGAGAGAGAGAGTCTAGAAGATTCCACATTTACATGGAACTTGAAATGTCTTTTATTAGGCATCTTGCTTTAGGCTTTTAAGGCTAAGGATGAAGGGGATTATATTAACACGTGTTAATATATATATTAACACGTGATAAGTAAATAACTGTCATTTCATGGATTCAGACTACATATAGATCTTCATCCTGATGATACAAGTGTTGGTGTGAATATAGAGTAAAACCTCACTTGTTCAGGAACAAATTTGAGACATAAACATTAGCATTTTAAACGTTAATAAATAATGTCAAAATATTTCAAAAATGCCTTATAAGGTATCTTGAAAAAATTGGTATTTAAAAACATCACACATCTTTTCAAAGTCTCTGATCTCAAAAGGTAAGAAGATAACTAAAGCTATAGAAAATCTATCTTCTGCAACATGGAATTGATTTCTGACAGAAGTGCTGTTTTGAAATCCAACTATGTGTCTTTAAAGGTGGGAATGGAGGGGAGGTTGGGAGAGGTTGTGAATAATAATAGTGTGGGCAAACCACACAAAATCCTAATACGTTGACGAATTTGACCTTGCATCTTTAAATTGTTCAGTCTAAGATTTCATAAACAGTATTATTGTTTTCTGTTTAATAGTGTGAACACTAAATTAGTTGATTAGCTTGGTGACTCCATGTTGCCTCTCCTTGATTCCTCCTGGAGGTTTCCCACAATAAAACTAATATATCATCTCCCCAGATCAGAAGTAGAACACCAACACCTAGCTTCTAGCATGCCTGGCACTAGTGCTGGTACTCCCAGGCAGATATTTGCCTTCTACTCCCTGAGGGTGCTCTGATCCTCAGCAAGGCAGGCTAACTGGGGTGGTAGTAGGGAGAGGGGTCCCCATGGGACAGAGGGGCCGCCAAGCCAGACAGTGACCCAACATACCATATTGCCACTGTATTGTCTGGGACCTTACCCTTGGCCCTTCCCTGACAAGCACAGAAAGGAACAAACATGTAGAATGCCCATCAATAACCCATGGTTTAGGATTTTTACTCTGTTCTGTCTTGAGTGACAGTGTGCTTCCATGCCAATGTCTTGAGGGACTATAGTTCAGAGATATAATCTATCTTCATTATGCTGTTGTCCAGTTGCAGAACTCAAAAATATGAATTCTGAAAGTTACTTTCTTTTCTCTTTTGTTTGTTTCACGTGCTTGTTTTATTCTCTTACCTCCTGTTACAAGCTTAGACTCTAACACGTTTGAAAGCAAGAAAATGCACTCCACAAAATGTCATCAAAAAATAGTAAAATCAGAATGTATTTCAAATACCATAAGTAGACCTGTCCTTTAATAACTAAAAACAGTTTAGAGATCATCTGTATTTTAAGTGTTATGTCAATTTCAGAATACAAATTTGATTTGATACAGATGTTTAATTTTCAAAATAATATTAGAGTGATAGTACCAATAAATCTATTATCGACTAAATTCTCCATCAAAAAAGGGGGGGGGGAATTGGGCTGGAATGATGGCTCAGCAGTTAAAGCACATGCCTGGCATGTGTAAGGACCTCAGTTCGAACCCCAGCACCACGTACACAACTAAATGTCGGAGAAACAAAGACCAACTGAAAAAAATAAATAAAATTGATTCTCTATTTTTCTCTTTCTCTGTCTCCCTTTCTCTCTCTCTCTCTATCTTTCCTCCCCTCCCCTCCTCTTTTAAAAAAAGAGCCTTTTAAAAAAAGGAGGGGAGGGGGAAGAAGGAGGTGATAAGATGAAACAATTTCTAGGCTGAGGGTATAGCTCAGTGGTCGAGCACTTGCCTAGCGTTTTTCCAGGCCTGAGTTTGATCCCCAAAAACTGCAAAAAAAAAAAAAAAAAAAAAAAAACAAAAAAAAAAAAACCAGAAAAGAAAAGAATTTTTAATAAAAGTAAAAACCAATCTGCTGCACGGACATAATCACAATCATACAGTGCCAAATTCTTATTCCAAATTCTGCAAGAAAAATTGATTCCTATTGATAAATGTGGTTGTGCTTTCTCTCCGGAAACACTTGTCTTTGTTTTTTCAACAACTAATCTGAATGCAAGTTTGTCTCTAGAGCATTTGAATAAAAACTCTTCAGCTCTCCTGGTTTCTGCAGGTGTGGATTCTTTAAACAGATACAATGCACAGGGAAAAAAAAAGTTTGGGACTGGGAATACTGGTAACATTTTTTGAACTCTATATATGTGAGTTCTGTTTTAAAAAAGCAGAGATTCAGAAATTTCCAGAAACCTTAAAAATCATGAAGAATACTCCAGGTGGAATTTTAAAGAATTTGTACTAGGATCCATGCTTTGTCAAAGTTAATTCTCTTTCTGTGCTGTCATGAAGTATAGGAGTGGGCCTTTCTGGACCACTGCATTGGAGAATGTTTTTATCTGTGTTCCCATGAAGCCCCAAAGAAAGGATATCTCTGCCTCTTTATAAAACTGTTCTTTGCCAAGTTCTGAAGAGCTGCAGTTTTCCAAGCCCATGAACTTTCTCCCCTTCACTTTCCTCAGTTTCTCTAGGGCATTTTATACGAGGAGCACTTACTGGGCAACTCCTGGGTGTTAGGTGCATGACAGGACTCTATGTTCCCTCTTCCTTCATTTTCCTGATGCTTCCGTTTTGGAACAATGACTGTTCTGATCTCCCTCTGTCCCTGTGCCCTGCACCCCTGAGGCCACAGTGTCCATTCCCCAGCCCCCTCCTTCCCCTGGGCTCAGAACTGAAGTCGTTTCCCAAGCCTCCACTCTTTTTTTTTTTTTTTTCTTAGAGAGAGGGACAGTGAGAGAGACAGAGAAAGAGAGAAACAACTTTAGTTTTTCACATGGCTCCAACACTCAGTTGTGTACGTGGTGCTGGGGTTTGAACCCAGGTCCTCGTGCTTGCCAGGCAAGTGCCGAAACTGCTGAGCCACCGCTCCAGCCCCAAGGTTCCACTCTTGAATTGCTACTCTTCTCCTATTGCAAAGTCCTCCTTGGAAAACTTTATTTTCATAGTTTTAAGCACCACAGTGTCAAAGATCTTTCTTGGATGTGCAGTTCTAACCAGGTCCATGTTCTAGTCCTAGCTATAAGATATTTTTATTTTAATTTGATTATGTCACCACAACCTCAAAGTCAATGTATTCAAAACTGAATTCTTCCTTCCCTATCAAAATCAACTCTTTTCCCTCCCTTCTTCGATTTCTCTTCTTAATCATGGTGCTGTTTTATCTTACGTGTGTGTTGTTTTTCTCTTAAATCTGTCCTTTCCCTGTCCTGCCCACCCTTTCAAGATAGCCTCTGTTTTACAATTTCTCACCCTCTCTGCTTCCTCATCTTCAACCCATTCTAAGATTTACCTGAGATCTTTCAAAAAATTTCCCAACTCTTCCAAAACATATGACAAAGTCATAATATTCTTATGATAAATAAAATCTAGTGCTTCCCATCATCTGCAACACAAAGCATCTCAGACACTGTGTCTGAGATGGTATCCCATGAGATTATGTCACCTAGTGACATCATAGCCATTTTGGTTTGCATGAGTACACTACAATGCTTGCACAAAGAAGAAATCACCTTGGGACTTGTTCCAGTCTCTCAGTGAGGTATGACTACATGCATTTCTACAGTCAGGATTTTAAGACCTTCAGCTTGTCATTGTCAACAGCGACAAAATGCTTTCAGCGGAAAAGCTGGCATTGGGGATGCACTGATGAATAAAATCTGTGTGGAGCTTAAATCCTTGCAAGGAGCAGAGAATAACTCTCTAAATAAGGAAATTTTATAGTACTTTATAGAGTGACAAGTGCTACAGAGAAATAAGTAGTGCAGGATAAGGCGGATCAGACAAGATTAATGAGTAAGATGCAATTTTAAATATGTTCTCATTGAGAAGATGACATTTGAGCCACGCCTTGAAGGAGAGAAGGACAGTTAGCCCTGTTGCTAGAAGGGGAAGAACACTCCAGCCGGTGGAAGGGGCCAGTGCACAATTCCTACGGCAGAAGTGCCCCTGAGCATTTCAGAAACTGGCTGCAGGACAACAGGAGGGTGTAGAATCTTAGAAAAGGAGAACAGAGGGGTAGTGTCACACAAGGCCATTTTAAGGATCGTGGCTTTTATTCTGAGTTAATAAAGAACTACTGTAGGGTTTTGAGCTCCACAAAGACAAAATTGAACTTCCTGTTTAAAAGGATCACTTTGGCTACGGTGTTGAGCACAGACTGGGGCGGAGGTGAAGGGTGGAAGCAAAAGGACGGTTAGAAGGCTTCCTCAATGCTCCACCTGAGATGACAGTAGAGTGACTTTGGATTGAGAGATGAAGAGAAAGAAAAGTCTATTTTGTAGGTGCCACCATCATGTATCCCCAAAAGATGGGTTGTAACGTCTGAGAGAAAGAGAAGGGTCAAGGGGGGGTTCTTGCTTTGGGACTGAAAAACTAGAAAGATGGAGTTGGCATCAATTAGGATAGGGAGCACTTCAAAAATGAGGTTCAGATTTGGACTTGTGGAATTTGAGATGGCTGCTGGACATGCAAACGTAGACAGATACCGAAGTCCCAAGCCCAGGTCAGAGCTGTATTTGCAGTTCTTCCACATCGACATGCATTTAAATCTAGCAAATTCCATTACACTTGTTTCTTACCCCTTCCATGCAAGCTTTGCTCCTCCCTACCTCTTTGCCTCTGCCCACCTGTACTGCCATCTACAAGGCCTTTTTCCCTCAGCCTAACCCCTCCACACACTTCTAAGTCCAGCCTAAATTCCATCCACTCCCACCAAACTGTCATCAGACAGCTGAAGTATATTCGTCCCTCTCCTACTCTTTCGCATGTGAAATTCTTATTTCTCTCACTAAAATAGGATCTCTTCAAGGACATCTGCTATGTGTTCTAAACTTATTTTGCATCCCCTATGGCATGCAGCCCCATACTTCACAGTAAGTTGGCACCAAGTGGTACATAAGATTAATTGTTTTATGACTAAACTAAAGAAGTTTTGATCTGGTTATTTGCCACCTCATGAATTTTATTCCTCTATTAGTTGCCTTGTGGTTGTTTGCTAAACTTATTTAGAATAGGCATATCTCCTCTAGGCTCTTTGGCATACGCATAAAGTATGATCACTAATTCAGATTGAAATCATCACTTCA
This sequence comes from Aplodontia rufa, assembly GCA_004027875.1. Taxonomy (NCBI): domain Eukaryota; kingdom Metazoa; phylum Chordata; class Mammalia; order Rodentia; family Aplodontiidae; genus Aplodontia; species Aplodontia rufa. The sequence goes on along the minus strand of PVKS010003249.1, from coordinate 82,059 downwards.
AAAGCCCTTCAGAATAAATGAAAGCCAAGGCTGTCTGCAAACACACAAATGACCCAGCCTGCACTTCCTCCTTCGCAGTCCCTAGGCTACACCTACCATCACTCGCTCACATAGCCCCTTCTTGCTCACCTAGCACTGCCTGGGTTAGAGTTGCCCCATACATACTCTGCCACACACAGGAATCTTCTAAATGCCTTACTCATATGGATATTCCTAGTTCTCAATCTTCAGAGAACATCAGAATCATCTAGAAGGTCAGGATGCATTCCTACAGCTCTAGGGTGCTTTGAGGTAGGACCTGGGAATCTACCTTCTTAACAAATTCCTAGCCAAAGCTGACACTGAAGTACCAGGAATCAAATTTTGAGAATCACCAGTGTATTTTCTCTATCAGACATGTCTTTCTGACTCTGAGCCCTGCCTTTTTCCAACCTTTACAGTCTGAGTTACTCCCCTCTTCCAGGCTCCTGTATGTTGGAGCTGTCTTAGAGCCTGGCTGTACCGCCCTGCCCCACCCACCACCACCACTCTTCTTATTCCAGTATCAGGGCTGAAGACCAATTTGCAACCTTGATTCCATTTTATTTCTTCCTTTCAAGGCCTCCTTCCATTATTTTCTCCCTCTTTCCAAATCTTCAGTCTTGCCCCTGTCCCATTCAAATATCCTCAATTCTCTCCCACTGATAAATACATGACATTGTTATTCCCTCCAATCATTACCCAATCTCTTGCTTTCCCTTCTCATTCAAACTTCAAGAAGTAGTAATCTCTCTCCACTGTTTCCACCTCCTTCCTTGACATTATGTCTGGCTCCTAACCACCTACACTTTCAAAATCAATTCTGCTAAGGTCAACACCAACCAGTGTGGATGCTTTTCCATCCTTATCTCCCTGGACCACTTCTACTGGCATTCCATATGTTTTCTTTCTTTCTGAAAATCTCTCCTGGAGTACTAGATGCCTTATTCCCCCTGGCTTTTACTGGTTCATTTCCAACCAGTCTTCCTGCATCCTCTTCATAAGGCTCTCTGCTCCTTCTCTGACAGCCCTTCAAATGCAAATACTCCCCACGTTTCCATCTTTAATCATTTAGCATGGAGCTTCCCAGCCAAGCTGTTAGGAGTCAGTGCTCCACATTGCAGTGACACAGCGAAATCCATGTTCATGGCAGCTCAATTTACAATAGCTAAATTATGGAAACAACCCAGATGCCCCTCACTGGATGAATGGATCCAAAAACTGTGCTACATATATACCATGGAGTTCTACTCAGCAATTAGAAATAATGATGTTGCATCCTTTGAAGGTAAGTGGATGGCTGTGGAAGAAATCATGCTGAGTAAAATCAGAATAACCCAGAAAACCAAGGGTCAAATGTCTTCACTCATCTGTGGAGGCTGGAGCTAGACCCTGACCATTGAGAAAGGAGGTCAGTTCTCTTGATTTAAATTCAGAACAGTTGTAATGACATACAACCTAAGGCATTTGTAGAGATGCTTTGGGAAGGAGGGAGGGGG
>PVKS010003249.1:0-80442 GCA_004027875.1 Aplodontia rufa | reverse complement strand
TGCATGCCAGACACAATTTAGTGTTAGTGCACGCCATCATGTGATGGTCACACACACCCCGAGGGGATTCCATCCTCTCACCAGTTTCATCATCATTGTAATCATGACTCTGAACCTATGTCCTAGAGTCATAGTGGAAACTTGAAACTCACCTTGGAGTCTTCCCTCTCCTTTATTTCTCATATCTAAGTAATTTTCACATCTGTCTGACTCTTGCCTGTTTATCTGCTACTACTTGGACCCCAACACTCCTTGCCTGAATTATTCTTGAATCCTTCTGACTGATCTCCCTACGGCTTTGTGATTCTCAAATCCACCTTCCACGCAGCTGCCAAAAGAGTCTTTCCAAGATGCAAATCTAACCACACCACTCCCTTGCTTAAGAGCTGCCAGTGTGGCTCATTGCCGACAGGATGAAGTCCACGCTCCTTGTACCAGAAACATCATGGTTAAAGTTTACTTGTTTCCCCAGCCTCCTTTCCTGCCACTTCCTCCCTCACACCTCTTTCTGTTCTGCAGTCCAGACCTTTGCCCAGGCTGTCCGGTACATCTGGAATGTTCTTGCCTATCTTGCCATCACCTGCCCCAGGCCTACTCTGTTTAAGCCTCAGTTCAGAAGCTTCTCCAGCCCCCTCCCTGTTCCCACAGGAAGCGGTGCTTTCTGTATTTCTCTGAATATCCTAGGTTTATTTCTGTTGTTGCATTTGAATTATTTTTTAAATCTTTCTCTTCCACTAGATAGCATGTTCTTTTATATTCTACTGATACATAGAAAATACTCAATAAATAAATGATGAGTAAATGTAACCTTAGACTTTTCCAAAAGAAAAAAATATAAGATACTCGCAATTCTAGAACCAACATTCAGATTCCTTGGGAACAAACTTCCGGTCTCAATGCTTTATGTTTGATATTTATTTGAAAGAAGTACTTCAAGGCTTTTTAATTAAAAGACATATGGACCAAATCTTGTCAAAATTAGAACAAAAGGACCATTCAAATAATTTTGTTTTGCTGAAATCATGTTGCATGTAGTTTTGTTTGAATTAAGTTTTGGAACTTAGATTTTTTTTTTCTGTCTTTGCACAGTTGTTTTATAAGAAATTTGGTAGTTTCCAACACATTTTCATGTGCATATTTTTTTCTTTACAATCTTCTGAATACAGAAAATAAGAGATTATATCCATTTTACACAGGGGGAAAAATGAGACTGAAAAATTGTGATTTTTCCCAAGTCGGTGACTAACATGTGACTCTTAGGCAAGCAACTTCCTCCATCCAATGCACTACTCTGACTCAGCTTTTAACTTTAGTTTGTTTCCTTTCTCGTCCTTTTAGTAATACAATTTGACTTATATGTCAAATATATCATTGACTATCTGTAAATTCAATCCGATTAGAGAATGTTTTTGGTTATGTGCCACATACATGTATATATTAATAAATTCCATCATACATATTGATGCTAACTTCTTTCCCAGCTGAATTTGCTGGTAAGCCAACAACCCTTCAATTAAATGCTTTGAAGCCATCCAATCTACTGCAGAATACCAATTTCAGAGATAAAATATATTTTAAAATATGTCTAGTTCAACTACCAAATCAGTGCTTAAATAATTTCTAGAATAGTACAAACAAACAGTTCTCTGGTTATTACTTGATCATTCTCAGGAGCCAATGATCCCTCCAAGCAATGTTGACAAATTTTAGAACCTTGGGGCAATGTTTTCTCTATATCTGAATCTCTCTCTAATTTCCTCTTGAGTAAAGTGCAATAATTAATGTGCACATCATATAATATCTTCAGTAAGTGCATCTAATAAGTGCTCAAAAGTTATTGGTTAAATGAACAAATAAATCTTCCCTTATCCTTGGCCTAATTTTAAACCAGTAACTCTTCATGTTCAATTACCCTAGTTTTTAAAACAAAGCACACTTGTTTAGCACAGGAAACAGATAACAAATGAGTTTCCCTTAGGAATGTGATCCTCTAGTTGACCTGCTCCCTCACATCAGGTACACAGGTGGTGGGGCAGGCATACTGTGTGACCTGGAGCAGGCAAAGCTAACTTCTACCTCATGTAGTAAGGAGCATTATTTCAAGTAGCATGCAATCCCTTTCCTGGTGATTAAAGCATAGGTTATAAATCTTGCTGGAGTAAATATTGACAGATCAGAGCGGGAAAAGAGAAGGCATTTTTGAAGAGCTCTTGTGCAGAAAATACGCAAGTGTTTCTTTCATTCATGCAGAGCTTGGGGGGGTTTCCATCAAGGACCACAGATCAGATTCTCCTGAAGCCACTGCAAATTCCAGACTTCTGCCACTCTAATGAGAAAACAGAATCACAATTATTTTCAGCGCTGAATACACCCCTGGGAGGTTGACCTAACTACTTCATATAGCCTCACTGTGACTATTCCATTTGCTTAAGTCCCAGGAGATTACAGCAAACGAGTGTACCAAGGCGTGAGAGTGAAGCACACAGTCAAAGATCTCCTGGCAGAAAAACGATCCAGGCAAAGTAACTCCAGACTTAACGTAAGTCCCAGCTTAATGTATGCTGAAGTATTAAGGTTGGAGTCCTTTATCCACACACCAGTCTCCTCCTCCTAGGTCTGATAATCTCAAGAGAAAAGCTCCTCTTTAACTGGAATGCACTACAGAATCACGCCCATGAGCCATCTTCCCCTGCAGAGCACACCGGCTCCATAGCCTCCTGTCTCTCATCTAGTGCTGCTAACATTTTCACTTTAACCTTCGCTCCCCCTGTTGCTCTCCTTATCCTCTTGTATGCTGTTTTTCATGTCCTTTGGGAAAGAAATTTTATATCTCTATTCATCTGCTACTGATTAAATGCCCTTAGAAACAGAATGCATGTTCCCTCATACCTTTGTATGTTACGTAGATCACAAATGACAAATGCTAGCTCTTCTCCTAAGAAACCTGTGGGTTGGAAGTAACCTGGACAGAAAGGGAATCAAGGCTCTGCCAGGAACCAGCTGTGTGACCCTGGCAAATCACTTGACTTCTCTGGACCAGACATGAAATGAATCAATCAAAATAACCTCCAGCGTTCCTTTCAATGTAAAAAATTCTAAACTGTTGACATCATGGTGCATCTGTTAGCTACCAGCAATGCTCCAAGAGCCTTGTGATCTTGTTGGCTAGTTACTTCAACTGTGGCAATGAAAAGATGATATATCCTGACCTTTTTCATTTCCCTCGATTGTAAATTGGCAAAGGCTCAGTTTGTGGGAATAATGCTGATCTTCATCCATGTGGTACTCTAAATGTGACAGAGGTAACAGAAAAAAAATCCTCTCTGTAACATACAAAATCAGATATTAAAATACTAGTAGGAGGTGTCTTGAGTGTAAATGCTCTGCCATCCAAGTCTTCATCAATATCTGCCTAAAATGTTTCAGTAGTTTTTCATCCAGATGTCCAAAAAAGATTGGACAATGGTAATAGTATTTTGCTATCAAGTAAATAACCACCTTGTCTACAAAGTGTGATACAATAATAAGAACATTAGGCAGTTGTTGGGCACATTTAGATGACCAGGAATAAACAAGGCAGCCACATACCAGATCTGGTTCAGGGACTGATGCACCCCGGTACTGCTGCCTCCAGCATGTCTGTCTGCTAAGAGTGGGCACTGTATTCAACACAGCTCCAAAGCAAATTTCTGGAACATACTTGAAGCAAATCAACCCTAGATTCAATTTCCTCATCCAAGAACACCTTTTCTTTCTTTTTTTTTTTGAAAGAGAAAAACAACTTTATTTAGTTTTTCACATGGCCTTAGTTGCTCCAACACTTAGCTGTGTACGTTGTGCTGGGGTTTGAACCCGGGTCCTTGTGCTTGCCAAGCAAGCGCTGAAACAGCTGAGCCACCGCTCCAGCTCCCCAAGAACATCTTTTATTGCTCATTTTCCACTATCCTCTTTTAAATCACCTCTCCTAGCTCAACAAATGGAGCTTTGCTGATACAGAGAAATCTGAACAATTGGTTCCTTATTGCTCCTTGTACAGTGTTTCTCATAGTGCCTGCTCAAAAGCATCTGGAGTGTGTGTTCAAAACACATTCCAACCTAGCCTACTGAGAGGAGGAGGGACAGGGAACTCGGTCTATCAGAATGAACCACGGCTTCAAGTGGAATTGCTTGGCCATGATGACCGGCACAATCCTACATGAGCAAGTTACTGAATCATGAAACTCGAGAGAAATTCCAGGCAAACTGTCAGTTGGGAAGGAAGGAGTCATGTGGAAGGATAAGACCCACAGTCAAGGAGCAGACACTGCATCAGCCCAGAGTGAGGGAGGAGGTAACCCACGCCTTGCTGCCATCATCAATACCTCCATGTAAATGACAGTGCACCAGGCCAGAGTTCTAAAAGAGATGTCATACAAACGCCAAAATGCATACTGCATGTCCAAATGGTGGATAGATTGTTTCTCCTTAAACATTTGCCTAATGTGGCATTCTGTCCAAGATTTGTGACTGTCAAATCACAGATATTTGTGTTTTCTCTTTGGCAATTAAGTTTTTCCTTTTTAAAAGATAAAATTATATAAGCATAATTAATAACAAGCCCTGTTATTTTATTTCATTTTGAAATACAGATTCCTGGACCTGTCCCATGTCTACTAACATAGAGTTATTGGGTTGAGGCCAGGGAAGAGTCATTTTGTCATTTTTATAAGGTTTGAACATCACAGTCCGCAAAGCAGAGAGAAAATATCCAAGCCTCACACCACAGCCAAGGGTCTTATCTCACCAATAAGAACTTGCTGAACTATTGCTACTGACCCGGTGACACTGTGTTATTGAGAAAGTGGGTTCAAGGAACATGAAGTACAAGCAAAGTCTGTTGCATTAAACAACAAATAACCTGGTGGAAAGAAAAAATATTTACATGCTTCAAAAATACAAGACCATATAACCAAGCACTAGACTGAATGCTAAAGACAAAAGACCAGGCAGCATGGCCACGTGACTTGAAAACCACAATAGCGTTTGTGTAAGGGCAGCTAAAGGTACATTTCTTCCTGTATTTTCTCATTTCACAGACACACTAACTTGTGAGATTGCTATTCACATTCCCATTTTATAAATGAGTGAGTTGAAGTTGAGAGAAGAGCAGTGATTATTTCCAAGAGGCTCTGCTAGCAAGTAGTACATTTTTTTACTTCTAATTCTACATTTAAAAGAAGAGATCAATGTGGAATAGTGCTGAATAATCTTTGATTCATGCAAATAAGAAATTCAAAAAGAGAAACAGAGGGGCTGGAGCCATGACTCCGTAGTTACAGCACTTGCCTGGCATGCACAAGGACGTGGGTTCAACCACAGCACCACATACACAATGAAGTGCAGGAGCAACAAAGGCCATGTGAAAAATAAATAAAATTGATTCTCTCTCTCACTGTCCGTCTCTGAGAGAGAGAGAGAATACAGAAAATATAACAGCAGAAGGAAGTGAGACTAGGAAATGAAAACCAGCTCTTAGCAGTGACTGACGCTCAGTCACCCAGCTCGTCGGTGGTACGAGCTCCTCCTGCACTGTATTCTCATCATGTTGCACAGGTTCTCAGTGCTAGTATCTTACTCTCATTCTCATTTCAATCATCTTTTAAATTTGAGTGATTTAGTATGTAGCTTCTGGGTATTTTCCCAAAAGAGCTAGATTTAGCATATTACAGAGATACAGCTTCATCAATGTTTTTAGCAGCTCAATTTACTATAGCTAAACTATGGAACCAACCCACTGGAACCAACCCACTGGACGAATGGATTAAAAAACTATGGTACATATATACAATGGAATTCTACTCTGCTATCAGAGAGAATGTTATCATGGCATTTGCAGGCAAATGGATGGAGATGGAAAAAATTATGCTGAGTGAAATATCTCGAACTCAGAGACTCAAAGGCAGAATGTTTTCTCTCATATGTGGGAGCTAGAATACAATCCGAAACAGACGGATAGTTGGCTAAGCTATTAATAACCTCAACAGGGGTGAATTTTTTACACAAGCAAGTTAAACCTTGCCTAGGATGCTGGGGGATGAAGGGAGGGTGGCAGGGATGGGGCGAGGGGATAGGAGAGATATCAAGGAAGCTGGAAAGAGGGAATATGGGGGAATCAACTCAGTGGGGAACCTCTGACTTCCATGAGAAGCCAAACTAACATGGGGTTAAGGAGGGAAAACATGGGAACCAAGGGGGGGAACCAAAGCAGGGAGACCATGGAATGGCATCAGCCTCGGCTTGCTCTGGCATTATGCATTTGTTCATGCTTGTATAACAACGATTCCCTCCTAAATGTAAGACTATCTTAAACGAATAAAAAATAGCATCCAAATATGGGGTTACCTGCTATTACAGCATCTTGATGAGTTGTCTGTGTGGTCCGCTTGCTCCTACTCATCCTCTCGCACACTGTTCTAGAATATCTCAAAATCTCAAGGAAGATACCATATTCATTTATCATCCACTCTTAAGATCTGTCTTAGTCGTGTAATGTAAGTTTTAGAAATTCATTGATTTGTTTTTATGGAACTCCATTGAAATCGTATAACTGAAAATCTTTGGCGATAAGAAATTTAATTGCTGATTTTGAATGGCTCATTATTTTGCAGTGTTGTAAGCAGGAATCAGGGAGCATCATGCTACTGGTGGGAACTCCTGGGGTTCTAATCACACAAGACTACCTTTTCTCCTTAATGTGAATGCAGGAGACTGAGTCTAATATCTCAGTTCACATAGGGAAGCCATCCATGAAATGTGTTCAAAATTTTTGGCTGTCAGAATGACTAATGATCAAAAGTCCTACTATGTAACTTTATTGTATTGTTCTAGATTTAAAAAACAAACAACAAACAAACAAGGAAAGAAGGAGCCCATGTCAAATCCCTGGGAACTGTGAATATTTCCTCATAGGGAAAATTTGTGATTGAGTTAAGGCTCTTGAGGGGAGACCCTTACCCTAGATTATCCAGGATGCCCTCAGCGCAATCACATGTATCCTTGTAAGGGGGAGAGAGGAGCACACACACAGAGAAGACAGCAAGAAGGGAAAGTGATCACTTCAGCAGTGGTTGTGATGATGTCAAGGAATTCCAGCAGCCCCCAAAAGCCCGGGGAGGCAAAGACCAGAGTCCCCTGCAGCTGTGGTGAGCACAACCTGCCACACCCGCATTTTGGACTTCTGGCCCCAGAATTAGGAGAGAATAGATTTTGATGATTTTTAATCATTCATCACAGCAGTCCTGGCAAACAAGGTGCTCATGTTCTGAAAAAGAGGTCCCAGGGGACAAGAATGCTTCAGGAAGGAATTGCCCAACACCCAAGTCACTTTCCTCCTCTTTTTGACAATACTGACAAGTTTACACAAACCATGCTGATCCATCTTTACCACATTTCCCTCAGGAACATCTGTTCTTGATGCCATGAAATGTTTTTCACATCTCTGCAGTAGGAATCAAAGAATATGAATATATTATATTGTTTCGTTGGAAAAATAAAAAAAACAAAAAAAAGCAGAAAGCTTGCATCAAAAGAGATTTTCATCAAAGACAGGAAATTAAAAATACTTCTATACATTTTAGCCATAATTCTTTGACTATACAACTACAATTGTGTATCTATTTTTTTAAAAAAAGAGAGAGCGACGGGGACAGTGAGAGAGAGAAAGAATCAGTTTTATTTAGTTTCTCATGTAGCTTTCATTGCTTTGAAACTTTGTTGTGGTGTATATCTATTTTTAAAGCATAACTTTTCTTTTTTCTTTCTCAAATTGTTCTATGTTATTCTTTACTATGTTAATAGATCTGCCAGAATTAATAAATATGAACCATTCGCCAACATCTAGTACCAAAAAGTATATAATTAGACTTCTGATTGCCACATTTTTTCAATTATACGATTTCATTGGGCTTCTACAAAAGCTAATCATTGGATTTTTTTGAAGTAGCATCACAAAATTCAGTAAATTCTGTGACCATATAAAATAGATGCAAGAAGTCTACTAGCCACAATTTTTTTCAGTTTTGTTTTGAAATGCAGTGAACAATTCGCAGGCTGGTTAGCTTTCTAATCAAGTTTTCCTGAAGCTATTGTGAAGATTCATTTAAAATCATTAAATATACAACAACTGGCATGAGGGGAAATTTTTTTCAAACTTGCTGAGTGGGAAATGGAAATTGTTGTAGAATTAAAAGTGTGTGGGAGAACAGGAGTACTAAGTAGAATGAGGAAGATTAAGAAGAGAACTGGAGCAGAGTTCGGTGATCAATCTGTTCTATTGATTCATGATTTATGGACATAATAATAGTTCTGCTCTGCTCATTCATCCAAATTCTACAGTCAGTAACAAAGGAATGGGCATGAAGTTCCTTTAAGTTAATATTTTACATAATCACGAGGAAAAATAAGTAAAGATTTCTGGTTCTATTTTTGGAAACCTGAACTTAAGAAAATGTTGAGGAGGGTATCCCAAGTAGAAATACATTTGTATCATGTAGTCTTGAATTATACATAATTACGTTGACACAGGGCAAATTTTAATTACTACTACATGGTAGGATCCATTCATACCCACCTGAATTGTTTGTTCTCAATTTATAATTATTTACAATTATTTTCCCTTTCTACATTTTCTTAAGTCCTTACATTTAAATTAACTGCTTAAAGCCTCTATGTCAAGAACATCTCAGATAAAGCCATATTGACAGATGCAGTTCTTGGTTATTAATTTATCCTAATTATTTTTGGAATGATAATACTGTAAGTAACAGAAAGAATGATGACAATAGTACATATCTGAAGGAAAAATGTAAAGGAACAAAAGGCAAATGGGTATCAGACAGTGTGTTCATGGCACAGAGTCCTTGTGAGTATTTGATCCGGCAAGAGGTGGGCAAGCTCCAGCTATAGACCAGATTTGCACTGCCTAGCTCAGGTTAATAACTATCTTTGCACTGGGACGGCTAGTTGGAGATCTGTTAAGTTACATACCCAGCTGCTGCTTTGCTATCCCAGTCATGGGCACACTTGAGTTACCAACAACTATAAACACTGTGAGATCCACCTCTGTAATTTGCATTTGGATTTCTTGTGAAGTATTAAGGGAAAAAATACACAATTGAAAACTGAACATTATGTCATCTCACAGTTTCTTTGACTTCTCTGAAACTTTAGAAAATATATTCAAGACATCTCTCCTACCCCAAAAAGAAATTTCCCCTTTCTTAGTCTATTGGAGCCCCTCGTTGTGGAGACAAATAATTTTGAGCAGTTCTCTACTCCTTTCTGATCCTCAGTGTCCTTGTCAATAAAAAAGCAGAGTCGGGCCATGTCTCTACGATTCCTCTCATCACATGTTCATTTTTTAAATAATTTTGATTATGAACACTTAAGATTTACAATGTGATATTACAGCATATAGAAAGCAAAATGGTTACTCCAGTTAAACAAATTAACATATATATCATCTCACGTAGTTACTTTCTTATGACAAGAACATCTAAAATCTACTTATTTAACAAAATTCTCTAACATATTACAATTTTATCAACTCTGGTTTCCGCACTTGTGTGAGATCTCAGGACTTGTTCACCCTGCATATCTGATACTTTTACCTTTTGAATGACAACTCAGTATCCATTTGTAAGACTCCAGCTTTAAACGTTCAACCTGTTCCTTTATCTTCTTTATTCTTTCTTTTCATATTTAAAATGTACCTATCTCGATCATAAATATGTATTGGGGAGGAGGAAGGAGGAGACAGGTGGAGGAGGATTTAAGAATAACCTAAATGTCCAAGAATTAGCAACTATTTTGCACCCCAGTTTGAAACACTTTGAGCTGATATTTCATATAGTTCTGTCACCTGTGAACCTCCAGCACTAAGTATACTGAAATTCATAGTGTAAGACCCAGGGAGCGTAGCATGGTGAAGAGTTTTGGCTCTGGATTCAGACGACCTAAATTCAAATCTCAGTTCTGCCACCTGCCACTGTGTCCTGATAGTAAAGTTACCTAACCTTGCCATTAAAAGAAGACAATAATTCTGCCTTGCAAGTTTATCATAAAGGTTGTATTTAATATTTGCCAAGGGCATGGCACATAGTAGGTACTTGATCAATATGATTGCTATTAAATATTTATTGTATACAAACAGTGATTTTGGTTAGTGTTCAAAGCAATAAGAAATCCGTTGCCCTGTACAGTTCATTTGTAGGAGAAGAAATTATACATGAAATATGTGACTCAAATACCAAGGTGGTTTTGCTCCACTGCCAAAAACAGGACAGGGACCATCACTGAGCACTACGGAGGGTCAGAAGGGGTTAGGGACAGAGTGGGTGGAGGAAGTCTCTATGGGGGAGGGTATGCCCTTGAACTAAGCTTTGAAGGGAAAAGATGACAGGTGGGAGTTGGGGGAGAGTCCAAGCAGAACAAAGAGAGAGGCCAGGGAAGAGAGGCCTACCTGCCGAGGTGCAGTGCGTGGACCGCTTTGTCAGCAGAGTGGACAAGTGGAAGAGACTGCTGGGAGTCCTGGCGGGCAGTCCCTCAAAATTCATCCAGGCCGGTCTCAGACACTCCCCTCTGCTCCCAGAGCCTCTGGCATATTTTTCTGCTAAAATACTTATTACGGCTTGTTTTCTTAAATCCCTTCCAGTGACTAATGTTTTGCTATTTCTGATTGTCTTTCTGGGGTCTCTGGCCCAGGAGGGATGGCAGTGTAGTGGGATGGTTAGGAACTGCACGTTAGAGCCAGAAAGACCTCACTCTGACTGTGGGATGTGAAAGGGATCCGATTTCTCTGGGACTCAGTTTCTTCTGGTATAAATGCGGACAGTGATATCCACCACTGAAAGCTCCATGAGAGAGAAATGAGGTGAGGCTGGCAATGCACCTAGTACAACACATGGCATGCTGTAAGTGCTCAACAAATGGAGCTTTTATGGGGTTTGTTTAATAGAACCTGACACATGGCCGAGCTTGATAAACATCCTCGCAAGGGCGAACGCTGAACTGCAGGTCAGGAGTCAGACGTTCCCATCCTCCTTATGACAAATTCTAACTTACACACATCAAAGCACTGGAAAAGCCACTCGCGACTTCCTGGGTCTGAAACGTTGATTCACTGAGTGAATGAAGCAAGACAATGGCAGAAGCAAATGCCACAACCTTTTGTTGTTGTTTGGGTTTTTTCATTTTATTTTAATTGATAGTAATTATACATATATTATAGGGTACAGTGTGATATTTCAATACACATATGCCATGTGGAATGATCAGATCCGGGTAACTGATGTATCTGTCACTTCCAACATTTATTATTTCTTTGTGTTGGGAACATTCAAAATTCTTTTCATTAGCCATTTTGAAATATGATTAAATGCTCTCAACTATAGTTATTTATAGAACACTGGAAATTATTCTTCCTATCCCTAAACCTGTTATCCAACCTCTCTCCATCCCTTTTTTTCCCTTATTGATCTGACAACCTCTGGTAACCGTTATTGTACTCTCAACTTCTATGAAAGCAACGTTTTTAGTTTTCAGACATGAGTGAGAACATGTGACATTTGTTTTTCCGTGCCTGACATTGTGCAACATAATGTCCTCCAGGTCCATTCATATTACCAAAGATGAGGGGAGTACGTCTTTTTATGACCGAATAATATTCCCTTGTGTGTATATACCATATCATCTTTATCCATTCATCCATCGATGAACACCTCAATTGATTCCATAGTTTGGCTAATGCAAATAGTGCTGCAATAAACATAGTAGCAACAACCTTAATTTTATACTGACCAAGCAATGCTACTCGCCCCCATTTTGTGGTTAAGATGGTTAGAATTGAAGTTACCACTTGGTGCATTTCATTAAGATAATTTCAGCTGCTCCCATTTTGCAGCCCTAAATAGCCAAAGTCTTGACCAATCTTGGATAACAAACCAGGAATTATACTTTTCCACCATAAACTACCACTTTATGATAAGTCTAGCTCCAAGTGGCAGTGAAAGAAAAGTTTTGATCAGGATTTATTACCAGCATACTGACCTAACAAGTACTGACCTTTCTCAAGCCTATTTTCCTCAATGTACAAGCATCTTAAAAGTGGTACAGATGAGAGGATATCAGTGTTCATGGTGTCTCATGTGTCCCCTTCTTCCTACTGGCTACAACTGTTTTTCTTCTTGACTCAATAGATTTTCTTAGACCCTAAAACATGTTCTGCTCCAAACCCCAATCCCCGAGACCAAGCTAAACCCTTTCTTCATTCTGAGAAAGAGTTACATCTTCTTTCTTCTAATACAACTAGAGTTTCACAAAGATCACATAAAGCACAAACATGATTATGTGGCCCATAAATGTCCTGAGACATCTGGTCAAATTTGGCAGGAGTGGTATGGCTGAAGCAACTTTGAGTTCCAAGTCCCTGTTCATCAGTTCTCTCTATGATAAATAAGAAATAATAATGATAATAGCTGTCATTTTACTGCTAAGCTCTGAAATATGGACTTTAAAAATATTTTCATTTCCCTACTTAAAATATATTCCATTTATCAACAAGAGCACAACAGCTTCAAAAGGGTGGCCCCACTATCTATTTTTCAGATAAAGAAAATAGAAATCAGGTAGAAAGCAGTGGAGCTTTGGTTTTGACCCATATTTGTAGAAATTGTAAAGTCTTTCTTGCACCCAAAGTCTTCTTAAGTTTGAGTTTATATTTCCACAGCAAGGAAGGCCAAGCAAGTTTTGGAGTAACCACTTTGTGTAGGGTCCTCCAGTGTGGCCTCCTCTCACCCTTTAGACCTCATACATGGTGTTTGGCTCCAATTACGTGCTCTGTTCCCGGATGGCCATCACTGCAGTGTGTCTGCAGACTGTCCAGGGGTGCCACACCCACCCTGAACCAGAACCAGGACCTTCTTTTCCTATGATCCCCTGACATCTCAGAAGAAACTAAGCCAAAGGAGTTTCTCATTTTCTTCTATAACTTTCTTTAGTTCCATCCCAAAGTCTCAGAGTCCCAGAACCTGTCTGTAGAATATAGCCCACCTCCATCATTCCTGCACTTCCTGAACCTCTGGTCTCCTGGGGTGTCCATGGCCCCAGCCCTCTCTGAACAGCACCTCATCATCCAGACTGCAAGCATGCCACTGACCTTGCAGAAAGCCTTGGTTTTGCTCACCTGGCAATCTCTGGGGCCAACCTCACACTACCCGTTTCTCTCTGAGCTTCTCTTCTTGCCTGAAGCTTCCCTCGCTGCTGTCTTGTGATGAATGTGACTTCTCTCTGATTGAGGGGCTGTTGTTCCGTGACACTCTCGTGGGGCTGGAGGTAGGCTGCCACTTTGCCCACTGGAGCAGCAGGGGCCTAATCAGTTTCCCCTTTTGAAGTTTGGAAAGACTCCTAAACCCAGGAAATAGCATTTCCTACCTCAATTTACCTGCTGTCTCTGAAGATCCAACCATCTGATGCTCTTCTCACCCCATGGTGTCTGTAATTCTGTACAAATATGAAATTACCTTGTATTCTTGTTTTTTATTTTAAGAGAGACAGTGAGAAAGAGAGAGAAAAACAGAGAGAATCAATTTTTACTGAGTTTTTGACATGGCTTTCGTTGCTCTGACACTTAGTTGTGTACATGGGTGCTGGGGTTTGAACCTGTGTACTTGCACATGCCGAGCAAGTGCCATAACCACTGCACCACTACTGCAGCTCCTTAATTATATTCTTTTTTTATTGAGAAATTTATTATTGAACAACCTTACACAATATAAAATGTGTATAGATTCTGGATATTAGAATTACCCCCAGGTGTGCCCCCCAATTACCCATCCTTATCCCTCCCTTCCCCTTCCCAGAAGATCTCTAAAAAATACAATAGTCACTAAGGAAAGGGGAAAGTTACCTTCTTTTGGAATATGAGGAAAGATGTGGTGAGGGAGAGCATTGACACTCTCATTTCCCCATATTCCATGCTAAAGGTGGATGGAACTCTTTCCTAATATAGAAGTCTAATTTTAATCAAGTTCTATATTCCCAAACCTACTAATACTTAGACAGTTTTTGTACGTCACTACTTCTCTTTGGTATTCTGAAGGTGCTAAATAATAATGAAAAGACCAAAAGAAGCAGCAAAAGAATGTAAATATGTTCAGGAACAGATTACCCAGTCCTCAAAACCAGAGGGTTGGCCAGTCATAAATTCAAGGGGGAAATTACAGTGAGGATCATATCATCAGATTTAAGAACACAGCTGCAGGGGGATGGGAGGTTGAATTAGTGTCTAGTAAAAGGGGAAGCTCTGGACTGAGGCGCCCCAAGCTCAGCAGACATATGACTTAAACAAACCCAGCACGAGTGGCTACTTCAGGAAATACTCATGCTCTTCTCTGATTTCCTAAAATTTACCATAAAAAATGTTTCTCATCTCTTCAACTTTTGCAAACTGAACTCATCCTACAATGTGTTCTGATCTTCTCTAATTTCCCAAAATTCACCATAAAAAAATGGTTTTCATCTCTTCAACTTTTGCAAACTGAACTCACCCTACAATGTGTTCTGAGTTTAGCGAGATTGTCACGCTTGTCTGGGCACAACAAATAAATGACCATCAGATGGGCTAATGTATGTCTTCCCTTCTGCTATGGCTCTGCTTTTCTTATATTTTCTTATATTTTTTCCCTATACTATCTTTATTTTTCTTGTACTTTTAGAAGTACTGGTCGTTCTTTGTGATTGATTACTAAAGCTCTTAGGAAACTGCTGTTTTTCTTTAATGAATACATCTCATTTGCCCTTTTTTTCTGAATTCCAAGAAGAATTCATTTCTTATCATCTGTAAATTTTGCAAGGTTATTGATGCAGGGAATCTGTGTCCATCCTGGGAGTGTCTCTGCCACACGTTTTGCTCACTCTCAGGGCACAGTAGTTTGCATATTGCTTGTTAACATTGCTAACCCCCTTCACCAACCCAGAAAGACTCAAAAAAGAAAACAAAAATGCCAAGCATGCAATGCCCTGTAAAGTCAAACTGCAATGCCATCGTTTGAATACAGATACACACTGTATCCTTGGCGTTCATTTGAATGAACGCTTTATTTTCTAAGGCTTTCTAAACAGCCCATTGTCTGAATTTAATTAGCCCACTGTCCTGCCCTGTTTAGAGAACCCAACCACATTTCCAGGGCTTTCCATGTTCCTCACCCAACCACCTGCTCCTTCACTTCACAATTGCAGAAATTTTTTTTAATAATAATAAAGCGAACCTTTTGCAAGCAACTTATTTTTTCAGCTGTTCTCCTGGTTCTGCAGGGTTTTTTTAAATGTCATGAAATTTAAAATAATTCCTGCTGGTGAATTCTTTCATGCAGCTTGCAAAAATAATCAGGTTTTGCAGCAAAACAGCCATCACAAGTCCATCTGGCAGGGTTGAAGTTCTGCAGATTCTGTTCTGGCCAAAGTACATCCCAGTGACTCCTGTTGTTCTAACTTAGCTACATAAATACAAATAGCATTCCAAAGGCACACCAAGATCCAGGGGTAAAAAAAAATATATGTTTCATTTTGTAACTTAGGCAACAGCAATCACTTTCTCACAGAGACAGGCTGGATATAATTTTATGCTAAGCAGGAGAGTTTTAACAGTGAAATTGTAAGACACCGTCAGAAAGTTGGAATTCTGTAACAGTGTGAACTTTCCAAAGGACGTATAATAATTCATAATCCAGAAATTTTAGGACTCTTGGATTCATAGTTTTTAAAAATTTGAGATTTGCGATAAAGATATAAGACCTAATAGCTATTTCTATGACCTAGTTGCTTTAATTACACAAAAATACATTGTAAACATTTAAACAGAATCAGAGGTGGAGAATAGAAGTCTATTGAAGCTGCTAAGTCTGCATTGGCTCCTGTTACACCCCAAGGGTCACTACATTCAGTTTCATGTGCATTCTTTCAGATTTTGCTCTAACATTTTATTATAGAGAAATGCAATTGCTGCATCAACAAGCTAATGAATATCAAAATATGTTAGATAATTACATGCACTATCACAAAAATGCATAAATTAATGTCTTCATGGTAAATTCCCTTCACTGAGAATTTGAAAGTGATGTTTAGTCTTCATTGCACCTCTGTACATTTGAAGGCCTTCAACAAATCACTTCATCCTTTTACTTCAAAAACAGAGTCCCTACTTTTGCCCAAGATGATGATAGTTGAGACAAGTGGCACAAAACTGGGTTCTTGAGAGTTAAGTCCCTGTAACTTAGGCTTTGTAGACACAAGGTATCTTGAGGATATCTGTTTCAATATGCCTTCCACCATTAAAAATCCTTATTCAGCCTTAGGATTGGATCTGTACAATGTGTCCACTAAATTAAATCATTGAAGAAGTGGGTTTTTTCCCTTTATAAGTAGGGCAGTCCCCCTCTGTGCACACATGCATCAGCCAGAAGGTTGTCGATAAGGAAGAAAAGAGGGAGAGACCCTGAGAACTGTGTGATGCCCAGGAAAGTTGGCCAGCAACTCCAGCTGGCTAGCTGACAGCTGTCAGCTCCTACAGGCACATCTTAGCCCTTGTTGTTACACTCTATAAAAGGATGCCAAATAGATTCAGATAGAAAAGTCATTT
The DNA here is from genome assembly GCA_004027875.1 of Aplodontia rufa. NCBI lineage: Eukaryota > Metazoa > Chordata > Mammalia > Rodentia > Aplodontiidae > Aplodontia > Aplodontia rufa. The sequence goes on along the minus strand of PVKS010003249.1, from coordinate 63,770 downwards.
GCTGGCTTACTGAAATACCAGCAGACCCTCACCATCAGGTCTCTAACCGAGTACAATACCCACCTCATCAACCATTTCAGACCCACCATTTCAACCTCAGATTCAGTTTCTTGGACACCACTTTATCTTGTCTACAAGAAATCACTGCCTGCTAATGGATGAAGTCCAAATTCCTTAGCCTGACTCAAAAAGCACTTTGCAACCCGGCTCCTGCATCTTCCTGCAGCTTCTCTTCAACTCTCCCGTCTTTACACCTCCTTCTTGCACTTCTGTGTTTCTGATATGCTGTCCCACACATTCCGGCCTTTGGTGTTCTCCAAGATGGTAACACTCTTATCCTAATTGACTTGCTGATTTCCTTACATGCTTCAAAACCGACATCGTCTACGTTAGATGTGGTCGATCATTTTCTCGAAAGACAGTAAATCACCCCCAGTCCTTGCCCCCATCCCTCTACTAGCATAAAATCACAGTTAGAGTAGATCTAGGTTAGAATCCAGGCTATCACTAGTTCTGTGACCTTGGACAAGTCCTTCACAGTGTCTCTTAGTTTTCCAATCTGTAAACTAGAGATAATAACAACCTATCTCATTGATTGGTGGAAAGGATTTAGTAAGAAAATGCTTGCAAATCATTTAGCACAGTGCAGAGTACATAAAGCTCTCAAATATTCATTGTCAATAAAGATGATGAGACACACACAGAAAGCACCCGGCACAGGCTGACAGGAAGTAAGTATCAGGAAATGCCAGTCCTCTCACTCTTATTTTAATTATTGCATTGATTACATGCATATCTAATTAAATATACTAATTAAGTATATATATACACATATATATATATAGAGAGAGAAATATATATGTAGATATATATAGAAAGAGAAAGGGGGCAAGAGAAAAAGAGAGAATCAATTTTATTTAGTTTTTCATCTGGTTTTCATTGCTCCAAAACTTAGTTGTGTACACGGTGCTGGGTTTGAACCTGGGCTTATGCATGCCAGGCAAGAGCTGTAACCGCTGAGCCACCTCTCCATCCCCACATGAATATATTTTTATATAATCAGCAAAGCAATACTTCAACTCTCAACAAACCAACTTGCTCATTATTCCTTGAAGAAAAGTGCTTTCCCTCCTCTAGGTTTGGTTCACAAAATTCCTTGTACTTAGAAGCTTCCTTTTCCCTCTTCACATCCCTGGAGGTTTCAGAACCAGATTCAAATCAGCACACCAATTTCCACTTTTCTGCCTTCTAGGTTGTAAAGCATGGGCCACATACCTAGAAACTAGGTGAATACAATATATCTCAAGCAACTTTTTCCTGGCATATTTATATCAGATACTTTCTGCTACACACACACACACACACACACACACACACACACATACAAACACCTGAACCTTAGCCATTTAAAACAACAGCAATTATTATTTCTTAGTTTTGCATGTTGACTGGACATTTCTCTGCTGTTTCCCCAGGGTTCACTCCAGCAGTTGCATTTAGCTTAAAAGTCCAAAATGACCACCCTCTTGATCTGGTATTTTTGCTGCTGACTATCAGCAGGAGCATCTGGATTCACTTCCACGCAGTCTCCCATCCTTCAGGAGACTGGACCAGCTTTCTTTTGAGGAGGTCAAAGGACATTTCAAGCAGGTGAAGGTGAAACCTGCAAATTCCCTTGAGGCCTAGACTCTGAAACTTACGATTTGCTTCAGCCTTATTATCACAAAGTCATCCTAAATGCAAGGCAGAGAGATAGACTCCACTTCCTGATAAGAGGAGCTACAAAAAAAAAATGTCCATATTTAATTCACTACAGACCTTAAGTAGGTCCTAATCTAAGCAATTGATTACATTTTTCTAGCACCTGCAAAACCCAGCACTGTGCCTTCCACACAGAGTTGGCAATAAATCTCTATGGTTTGATTGAAGACTAGTGCACAAAACCTACTTGTTATGTCTTTAAAGGTCAGTTTTGGGTTTCAATCCTAGTTCTTCAATTTATAAGATGGGTGACTTTGGGCATAATACTTATCTTTTCCGATGCTTGGCTTCTCCTTTTGTAAAACAGAATATCTACCTTCTACTATGATAATATCATATAGAGCACTTAGCACTTAGTAGATACTTAGAAGTACGGTTTCTATTCATTATGGAGTATTTTTCTTATTTATCTTATTTTGGATCAAATAAATGGTCCACAAATCAAAACCTGTTTCAAAGATTGTGAAAGTAACAAAATTCATTAGAACATGTTTGGGATCGTTCAGTTACCATATAAGATTTGACAACAATCAGAATGCCCCTGATTCTACTACATACTTATCATATCAACTAAGGCATCTAATTCTCTATGCCCATTTTTGTAAGAAAAGTATTCTAATCCAACAAGGGTACCAATTTAAAGGCTTGTTAACATATGGCAGATCTTTACATTCATTCCAAAGTTGGCGGAAAATCATATGATGTGTAGCAGGCCTAAATTCAGATATTACGATGTGATGCTAAAATGTTCAATATAATATTGTCAGTTCTACTTGCCTCCCAACCACATATATAATGATGAAAAAATGAATGTATAAAGTACTATGAAGTCCTTGAAGAGAGATACTGCCTATTCACACATGGCTTTAATTATTACTATGTAAGAATTAGTAGCAAAATCTTTAGCTTTAAAGGAACACTGTCAAAATTATAATTTTGAACCAGATAAAATTATTCAGCAATGTGAGAATGTTATACCAGTAAGAGATCTCTTCCTAGTACCTTTCAATATATTCCTTCAACTAGGTTGGCACCTTAATTATAGGGTCATAAAAATGACAATAAATGTATTCAAGGGAAACTCCTAATCTTATCACTTTACTACCTCGGTGACCTATTAGTTCAAATTAACTCATTTTCATGGAGGGGCTTTTGGGGCAGCTGTGAGGCTGCTTGTTAGCTACAGGAAGTTGCAGACTGGCAAATTTCATTCAAATGTAAACCTCTAAATTTGGCTACCTGGCATTGCAGGATCCTGTTGTTTGCAGTATGCAAAATAAAAATTATATACCATCTCGCTTGGTCAAAAGCTATGGGCTCTTCAATATTCATTTTAATATGATTTCTGGAGGATCAGTAGGGTGGGACACCACTGTGTGAATGTGATATTTGGAAAAAGAAAGATAGGAATGTGAATTTTCCCTTTGCATGGGGAATGACTCTGGGGTGTATGCTAATGGCTCCTGTTTTAGACTGCTTACTCCTAACCTATAAAATCTGAATGGATGGTGAAGTAAGGGCTTGCTCTGAAATCTATCCAGTGAAATTATTCCCCATCTCATGTAGGCCCTCATTAATTCTTCCAGGTTCTCTGAGATGAAGTGAAGAGGTGCATTACATTGGTTTTTATATTGAGCCACTAAATATTTGCCAGACTACCACAGAAGGGACAGTACCAATTATAACTACAAAATAATTAATTTGATGAAAATGTTCTATATCATACTCATGATGGTGCATCAAAATTCACCAAACTGTATGCTTAAAAATTATGAATTTTGCCAAGTGTGATGGCACACAGCTATAATCCCAGTGTCTCAGGTGGTTAAGATAGGAGGATTATAAGTTCAAAGCCAACCTCAGCAATTTAGTGAGACTCTAAATAACTTAAAAAGACCCTGTCTCAAAATTTTAAAATAATAAAATAAAATGGGCTTGGGATATGGCTCAGTGATTAAGTGCCACTGGGTTCAATCCCTGGTACCAAAAAAAAGGTATATATATATATATATATATATATATATATATATATATATATATATATAATTATATCTCAATAAAGTCCCTTACCCAAATATAATATCACTTGGATGATAAAGGAATGAATAAATAAATAATCTTTAATGTGAATTATATAATTCAGACAAGGGAGTATCCAATCCCACCTGATTTTTGTGAGTTTTATATAATTATATGATCTCTCTTGATGTCCATAAGTCTCCTTTATACTAGTTTTTTAAACAATGTTGCTTCACTGTTCTTACTTTTGATTTATTAAAATGCTTGGAAAACTGATGGTTAAGAAATAATAGGCACTGAAATCAGAAGGTCCTTGTTTGATCCCACCCACTGCCACCACCACAACCAGCCTTGTCCTAGAGGAGAAGTTGGGTAATACACTCACTGCTTCAGCTTCCTTGTCAGTAAAATGAGAATAATATACTTACATTCTGAGGATATCATGAGAATTAAATAAGACAGTACATATAATATATTAGGGCATAAAAATGCTTGTGTTTATGAAACTACTACCAGTTGTTTATGAATTACTTCTATTAGAATTCAAATCTCTAATATAAGAATCATAGAAAAATAAAAGCTTTTATGTTGTATAATTACCAAAAAGGCATCTACATCAAGGTTCAGTATTTAGGGATTCAGTTCTGCTCCATGGAGGGTAGATGGTCTGGAGTCACTAGATAATTAACAAAACCAGATCCTGTATAAAACAACTTTCAATGAATTTTTGAGCTGGAAATCTCTAAATTTGGAGCTAGGAGGAGAAGGTTGGTATGGGAGGTTGGGTAAAGGTTCAACAGAAATTAAGTCACTGAAGATAAAAGGTGCTCATGTCAAAAAGAAGATTCCCCAAAAACAAGTATACAAATTGGCTTCACATGTGAAGACTGGTCCTTGAGCTACAGCCAAGACTGGGATGCTGAATTTATTCTGGGGACCCCAGGATTAACCTGGAGACCCTGAAAGAAAACTGGCTCCCACGAACTATAAGCATAAATTTTCTGGAGGAAAGCAAACTTAATGTAGGACTCCAGCTTTTCACACAACCAGATATGAGTCTCAATAAAATATTAGCAATACATAAAGAAACCAAACCACTGTGAAGGAGTCAGAAAAAGCAATAAATTTAAGTTCACAAGACTTTTAGATATTAGAATTACCAAATGAAAAGTTCATCATCTGTTTTTTACCAAGCAGAAAAAAAATTACCAGACTAACAAAAAATGGAATTTATATAAATAAAAAATATAAAATTGATATAAAATACTCAACATATGAGTTAAATAGTAAATTAACAACAATTGAGGAATCATTAGTGAACTAGACATAGATTTAAAGAAATTCATTATAATCTATTCCAAAAATAAGGAACAGAGAATCATAGCATAAAGAAAATAAGGAAAGGTTATAGAATATAGAGAATAAAAGTAAAGGTCTAAAATATATCTAAACAATTTCAGAAGAACAGAATAAGGAAATATTTGAGGAGAGAATGATTGAAATTTTTCCAGAATTCATGAAAGAAATAAATTCCAAGACACATGATGTCCTATACCAAGCAGGATAGACAAAATGAAATATACCTCTTGGTGAAATGAGTTGAACTTGAAGAACTTTAATGACAATGGGAGTATGTTATAAACAATCAGGAAGAAAAAAATGCAACAAATAATAACAGTAAGATTAATAGCAGACTTTTCAACAGAAAGCATGGAAGCCAAAAGACAGTGGAATGATATCTATAAGTGTTGAGAGGAAAAAAAATACTATAAAGTTGTAGTTGTAAATCCAGCAAATTATCTTTCAAGTACAAGGTCAAAAGAAATTATATTTTTAAATAAATAAAACCTGAAATAATTTAATACTAATACCACCTATACTTAAGAAATTTTCTTAGTAATTGACTTAGAAACGAATATAGGAAGTCTGAAGAGTAAGCAAAGAAAATAATAAACATATAAGTAAACCAAATACAGGTTTACTTAATAAAGTGATAATAATCATTTGTGAAGATATAATAAAAAAGAAGCAAAGTAAAATATAAAAAATGGTACATACATGTAAATTAGGAGAGGAATGATAAGAGTTAATGTCCCCTGTTTTTTGTCGTTCAGTGAGATGATTAAGATATTGTTTGTAGGTTTTGTTAAAACTGCATGGTAAGATTTTAAGGGTAACCATATAGAATGGAAATATAGTGTGTAACTTCCACAGCAGGTAGAGGTCAAATTATATAAGGGAAAGAACAGAAGAGGCTTCTTTTCATCAAATAACTTTTTTAAAAAGCAACTGGACTTATAAAGTCTCTGTAAATCCTCCTGATATAAAAATTGAGTTGAGGAGGAGGCAGTGCTGGTAGTTCCATGGTGGCAATTAAACCAAGGCAGAAGGAGGAGGGACAGTGAAAGGAGATGCTAGGGACTACTAGTGGTAAAAGGGGAAGCTAGGAAAACTTCTATAGCTGAGTTGTCAAGCCTGAAGGGACAGTGTCAGTCATAGTGGCATATCCTGGGTTCTCTCTAAGTCTAGGGCAGAGGCAAGAGGCAGAGCCATGCCAGCTGATGACTGAAACTGAGGGGAGAACAAGGTGCTATTGTGATAGTTATGGGCAGCTCTGATGGCGGAAGGGCCCATGCATACAACTGGGCATGTATACTTGGACTCACAGAAGACTTCATCCTGGCCCCAACTTGGCCAGAGCAGTCTAAAGGACGCAGACAGACAGAGAAACTGTCTGCGTCCTTTAGACTGCTCTGGCCAAGAGCAGAGGGAGACAATGGACACATCTCCCCAGATAGTACCCAGGACAGCTACCACCCTGTCACACCCTGCTCATACTGGAAAGGAAGCTGAGGCAGAAGCCAGGAAGTATAAGGGTTGGCAAAATCCTTGAAGGAAAGACCCAGCCAGACAAGAGCTAGAAACTGGAGGGTGACACTGGACAACATGGGCCCTGACTGCTTGTGACAATGTGCCCAGACACAGCACAACTACAGTTTAATTATGCAAATGTTAAGGGACCCTGATCTGTACCCACTCCTGGCCACTACATGCCCAAGAGTTCCCTCCTTCCATTTAAAAAATGTGAGCTTATTAAACAGAAAAACATGTAAATCAAAACATGCTTAGATCTAAGGGTTGATTGTCTCCACTCATCTGTGGAGGTGGGGACTAGACCCTGGACAATGAGAAAGTTGGTCTATTAGCATGTGTTAAATCCAGATAAGATATAATGCTTTACAACCTAATACTTTTTTTAGAGATATAGTGGGAAGGGGAAGGGTGGGATAAGGAAGGGTAATTGGGGGGTGGCACTCCTGGAGGTAATTGCAATATCCAGAATATATACACATTTTATATTATTTTGTTAAAATCTTGTAAGGTTGTTCAAAAATAAAAAATAACATGCTTAGAGGAATATACCATAAATTTAAAAGAACCTAAAAATACATCAGATTACAGTAGTTTCCTCCCACCCCCACTGAGATCCTCAGTTTCATTTTCCACAGTTTCAGTTACCCACGGCCAACTGCAGTCTGAAAATGTTAAATGGAAAATTCCAGAAATAAGCAATTGATAATTTTTTAATTGTGTACCATTCTGAGTAGCATGATGAAATCTCATGCCATCCCACTCTGTCCTGCTCAGGACGTGAATCATAACTTTGTCTAGTGTGACAACACTGTATATGCTGCCCACACATGAATCACTTATGGCCTTCACAGTTATCAGGTCCACTTTGTGGTATCACAGTGTTTACATTTAAGTAACCCTTATTTTACTTAATAATGGCCTCAAAGAGCAAGAGTAATGATGCTGATAATTTTATTGCAGTATGCCATTATAATTGTTTTATCATTAGTTATTTTTTATCTCCTACTATGTCTAATTTATAAATTAAATTTTATCATGGAATGTATATATAAGAAAAAGCATACAAATATAGGTTTTGGTACTAGTCACCGATTCAGGCATCCACTGGGGGTCTTGGAACATATCTTTCACAGATAAGGGGGGACTAGGATAATAATACCTAATCAATATACTCTGCCTACTCTGTGCCAGCCACTATTCTTAGTGGGCAACATCTATGATCTCAGTTAATCTTAATGTACCCAAGATCTGAGAGCTAATAAGAGGCAGTGCTGGAATTCAAACATGGATGGACACACTGGTTCCAGAATCTTTATTTATTTATTTATTAAGAGAGAGAGAGAGGTGCTGGAGTGGTGGCTCAGGGGTAAAGGCACTTGCCATGTATGTATGGGTACACGAGTTCGAACCCCAGCACCATGTACAACTAAGTCTCACGGCAATGAAGACCACATGAAAAACTCAATAAAAAAAAATGTTTCTCTCTTCCTCTCTCTCTTTCTCTCTCTCTCTGTCCCTCTCTCTTAAAAAAAAAAGAAAGAAAGAGGGAGAGAAAGAGAGAGTCAATTTTATTGTTGTTTTTCCTCAACTTAGTTACCTATGTAGTGTTGGGGATCAAACCCAGATCCTTGCACATGCCAGGCAAGTGCTCTAACTGCTGAGACACCTCTCCAGCCCCCACAATCTTTACTCTCAAGTACTACACTGACTCTGAGTGGACAGAGGATATTTTGCCTGGAGAAGGTAGAATTCATGGTTGGTGCTGTGGACTGAATGTTTATACCCTCCTCCAAATTCATATGTTAAATCCCTCATTCCCAACATGATGGTATTTAGAGGTGGGGCCTTAGGCAGATAATTAGGCCATGAGATTGGAGCCCTTATAGAAAGAGAAACAAGGGAGGTGATCTTTCTCTTTGCCACATAAAGACTCAGAGAGGGGCTGGAGCCATGGCTGGGCAGTTACAGTGCTTGCCTCCCCTGCCCAAGTATGCAAGTTCAAACCCCAGCACCACGTACACAACAAAGTGTCAGAGGAATGAAAAATTAAATAAAAATTGCTTCCCTCTCTTACTCTCTCTCTCTCTCTCCCCTCTCCCTCTTTCTCTTAAAAAAAAAAAAAAAAGACTCAGAGAGACGCCAGAAAGAGGGCCCTAATCATGACCTCAGATTTCCAGCCCCATAAACTGTGAGAAATAAATCATCATCTAAGCCACCCAGTCCATGTTATAGCAGCTGGAGCTAAGAGGGGTGGGAAATGATGGGTTGTCTTCAAATATTTGAAAGTCTGTACAGGGAACAAGGGTTCAACTTATTCTACATGGACTGAAGTGATTAGAACTAGGAAAGTGACACTTTTCTACCTGCTGTGTAATAGTCAAAAGTCCCCAAAGAAGAAATGGGCCTCCCAGAGGGTGCTGAGTTCTGCCGCTGGGTGTCAGATGCACCCAGTGTTGGTAATATGCAGAGAATTTAAGCATTGAGTGGATGGATGACTGAGACTCTCTATAAAACCTCTCACAATTCTTGAGAGTCTATAAGGTCATGAGGGTCAGAACTAAGAGCTCAGACCCAAACAACTGGATATAGAGGCTTCTTAACTTCCATAGCAGTTGATATTCTCCACTTTGTTCCAGGATATCCTGGAGTTAGAATTTGCATTTGTGTATTTTAAGACTCTACACACCCAGATACCCTGAGTGTTTGTGTCTTCCCCAAAGTTCCTATGTCCTTCAGAGGTCAGCACAGGCATTGCCTCTTCCAGAATGTTCCCCACTTACCCGTAACAGCATTGCAGCTGCCCACATCGCCCCATCATTCCCTGACTATGCCACTTCTCATACTGTAGAGTCTGCTTCATCCGCCTTCCCAGTGTTTGTTTCACAAAGCTGTGGTAATAAATTAGCACCAATAGGTGGCTTAAAGCTACAGAAATCTACTTTCTCACCATTCTGGAGGCTAGAAGTCTGAAATTGAGATGTTGGGGTGATATTCCCTTGGAAGCCACCAGAGAAGAATCTTTCCTCACCTCTTCTGAACTTCTGGTGGTTGCCAGCAACCCTTGGCCTTCCGTGGCTTGAGCTTGGATCACTTAATTTCCTGCCTCTGTCTTCACATGACCTTCCCCCTCAGTCTGTATCTTTGTGTGCCCTTCTCTTCCTACAGGGAGATCAGTCACATGCAATTCCAGCCCGCTCTATTTCAGTACGACCTCATCTTAATTTAAGTAGTTATGTCTTCAAAGATACAATTTCCAAATAAGGCTTCATTCACAGGTACCAGGAATTAAGACTCAGGTCTAGGATGGAGGTCGCCAATCCTGTTTCATAGTAACTCTGACCCTGCAGAGGAGATGACAGGAGCAAAGCTCACCCTCCCAAGTCAAAAAAAAAAAAAATGGACAAGATATTATCATTGAAATTAAATGATGGCAGACATGTCCAAATAATATTTCAGGGATCTGATGTTTACGAATCTTGTGATAGATGAGTGTGTGGATATGGCAACAGAACAATACTGGAATGGTGGTAATAGGAGGAAAGAGCATCATCACATTAGAAACCTTGTAATGAGTATAAATAATGTCTGTTCAGCAAAGAAATCTGTGTCTCCTCTCCAAAGGGCTTATTTTACTATGATTTAAAAATGTGGTCATATAATTTTCATATTAAACTTTTTATTTAATAAACTTTTGTAACAGTAAAAAAGAAAAAAATATTTTGATCTCTCCTTTAGGGGGACATAATTCAACCTATCACATGACCCAACCTCCCACATTCAATTGATTGTAGGTTTTTTGAGCACCTCAGCTTCATTCCACATATAGGCAATAAGGACAAGCCATAGTCTAGGTCACTACACTTGGTGGAGTTTCTATTCTACCTGGAATTCAACAATAAAATGTGGCCACTCAGGGTTGAAGCCAAAAGTCAAGTGAATATATGTATATTCCATATATGCATATATATATATATATATATATATATATATATATATAACCACTTAAGATATATTTGATGAGTAAGGATTAACACAGTGAAACACAACTCATAAATCATTGTATTTCACCCAGCCATTGCTTATCAACCAGAATCTAAGAGTTCAGTTTCTCTCTGTTCTTTGTAAAATTTTATTCCGCCATACTTGAATTCTTACTCTCAGTTGACATTCCCAAACCAATTCTTCAAGCTAGATTTCTGAGTATCAGAAAATAAAGTTTGTTGAATGCATTCCTTGTTTTCTAATTTACTTCTATCTCACACCTAAAGAATACACTTGCAGGCTGGAGCGATGGATCCGCTGTTACAGCGTTTGCCTGGCATGCGCAAGTAAAAGGGTTCGAACTCCAGCACCCATGTACACAACTAAGCATCAGAGCAACGAAAGCCACATGATATGTGTCTCTCTCTTACTGTCCTTCTCTCTTAAAAAAAGAAAAAAAAAAGAGAGAGAATACACTTCTACTCTGTTTGCCTTCCAGGGTGGTGTCAGCTCCTCCCAGTCCCCCTTCGTCCAGATGCCAGGTGAGTACTTCAAGTCATTGAGTTAATAATTCTGAATTAATTCAAAAATGGGCTTTGGGATCCTGTTTGTTTGTTTGTTTTTTCACAACTGCCTTTCATCACTATAACAACTTTGATTCTTTTTTTTTAAATGTAGAATCAGTTAAGACAGACCTTGTTCAGTCATTCTCAAACTTAGAATCCACTGTGTCTTGAAACTACCCTTTTGATCCCCAGCCTAGAAGAAGCTTCTTGGGCAAAGACAATTAAGTCCCTAACACAGTTTTAAATGTCTAAAGTTCTGACATATGATCTGATAGATGATGTACCTGCTTCATATAGAAGGAGAGAGACCTGAGGGCAGAGATGAGGAGTTACCTTCGTTGGGTGCTCTCTGCACATCACCCACTTAGCTTAGCATGATGTATTCATTTCAATACACATCTCATTAAATACTCCTCTGGGGGTGGAAAAGGGGCATTCATTTTGTTTTGTTTTGTTTTGTTTTTTGTTTGTTTGTTTTTTGTTTTTTTAACAGGGTCTCTCTAAGTTGCCCCACCTGTCTGGAAACTCACAATCCTACTGCCCCAACTTCCAGACACAGTAGCTGGATTTACAGGTGTGCACCACTGCACCAAGCAAGGGGCTTTCTTAGTAGTTTGGGGCACGTTCATACACACACATAACCATGAAAAAAGACAATCCCTTCCAGAGCGCAAACTCAGAAGTGCCACAGACCTTCTCAATAGTTTTACAGCCCACAGATCCGGATAAAGGAAACAAATATGAACCATAGAGGATTTCAAATAAACAAATGTCTCTCTGTTAATTTTTCTAATCATATTTATTTTCTGCCATTGGAATTTGCTTCCATGTGCTCTCTTCTACAGAAGGAAACTTTGCACCTTCTTGTTACATCTAGAATTCTTCCTCCTTTGAAGGAGAAAAAGATATGCTTTAAAAGAGCTGAGGTTTTTCCTTCATGGTTGTTTTTATTTGGAAATTGGAAATATGAATATGACAACCCAGAAAGCTTGTTTACATATTCTTCATTCTTTTTCTCAGCCTAACCACTCATTCATGTGGATATAAATTAGTGACATGTAGCAGATCTATTTATTGATACTAGTTTTCACTTACACAGATATTTTTTCCCCAGGGAAGTTTGCTTATAATAAAAACTTTAAGGGCAGCCTTCAAAATGCATGGGTAGATTTGAAGTTTGGGGTTATAGAATTTAATATGAAAGTGAAGTGAGTAGAATCATGCTAAAGGAATGGCTGGGGGATTTCGATTGCTTTTTCTGAATGAATAAATTTACATGCAATTGTTGAACACAATATATTACTCAGTTTACGGAAATTTTAGAAGACCTGAGCTCTGCAACCATGGAGCTTGCAGACTGGCTGGAAAGACACTGTGAGAGATGAAAGAGCGACGAGCATGGGATACATAGCATTGTGTGGGGGTGGCCAAAGTTCCGTGAATGTAGTCATGCAGACTGAGTCAGGATAACAAAGGGGAAGGGTTTCCATGAGTTGGTCTTCTTTCCCCCAAGAGTGGGTGGGACAAAGCTCTGGTTGGAGGAAGGTAAGGGAAACAACACTTGAGTCTTTACTCCTATTTCAGCCCTCTGTGGCCTCAGGGGGTGGATCTTAACTAATTAGATCACAGGAACCCTACCAGCAGTTGGAATACTTAAACCATCTGTTTTACAACTTGGTCTGTACCCCCAAACATGTAAGCGATCATGTGTATTTCCTGCTACAACTGAGATACGGGGTCAGAAAGTAATTAGTGCACACATGTCTTCGCTTATGGAACCATCTCACTGGCCTTAGCTAAAACAAGACTCCTCGGTTTCAGCTTTTCCGATTTCCGCCCAAAATTCCGTAGCAGGCACTCTTCCTAAACGCAGTGCCCTGGTGAGTTGAGTGAGGGATTTAGTACGGCCACAAGAGGGCAGCAAATAACGACAGACTCATCAAAGCCAGAGTTTCTGTGTTCCTCTAAAATTGGCCTTTGTGCAACCACGTTATTAAAAAGCAAGCCCTGTATTGATGCCTTCCCGGTGGGGAACAGGGTGTTAAAGGTCAGTGCACAGGAGAATTGGGAAGCGAAGTACGACTTTCCTCTGATTCGCGGTGGGGTGATTCGTATCACCTTAACTAGAGATCCAGTATCTCAGGTAACAAGCCCAGAAGCAGCCCCTTGTAAACAGGGACAGCCTCTTGAATAATAGACACAGAGCTCTCAGAAGCTGAGAAAAGAAGGCTCATTCAAAATAATGTAAATGCCAAAGGATTCTTTGACTTAAATCTTCAAGCCTAGGCGCTTCCTAGCACAGTGCCCGGAGTCTGGAACATAGAGGGCAAACGCATGCTGCCTGCTGGAAGACTGAACAGTTGCGTGAAAGTTTACACAGTTGCCTGGGCTGGCACAGTTTGAAACAGTAACGCAGACATATTTCGAGCTTTCCAGAGCATTGCTTTATTTCTATGTTAACCTTGGTGTCAGGCAGGTGTTCGGAGCATTATTTCACACTAGGCAGACAGCGGCAACAGAGATGCCCTGGCCTTCAGGGATGGATTTTTGCACACCTGTCTTTCATTTGGCAACAGGTTCGCCAGTCATGTCAGGTTACTACGGCGTCAGAAGATCTTTTTTGTCTGACTCAGAATTCCACAACAGTAAACCGTTTTCAAATGACGTCTACACCTCCAGCGTGGCAAAGCCCTTTCCCTGCGAGCCATCTGCAGGGCAGAGCCACGCTGCGCTGCTGGATTCCTACCTGGCGGAGCCCTACGGGGACTACCGCCCGCCGGCCCTGACCCCCAGCCAGGGCTCTCTGTTCAGCGCCTCGCCACTGCCTCCGCTCCTGCCGCCGCCCTTCCCCAGCGACCCAGCTCACTTCGTATTTGTGAGTATGCTTAATGCAGGAACAAGGGAGTAGCGGCTCCCACCCATCAGCGCCTCCACTGTGCTGGACCGCTAGGTTGAAGCAGGGTCTGACTCAGAGAGGCCAGGTCAGGCGACTCTGCCAGGGCAGCTGAGGGAGCCTTGCTCAAAGATCCATGTTAACCAGGACAGCCAGAGTGTCCTTCTAGGGATTTGAACCAGAAAAATTAAAATTTGCATCCATTTTGCTAATACTCTACTGATTTCACCACATGTTCCCCTACCCCCTTAGCATAAATTGGGATCATTCCTCCTGCTCCTAAGAGATAATAATGAAGTTTCCTCTAGACTTGGCTAGGTAATCGCCCTGTGTGTACCTAATCCCCTATCTTCCCCTTTCCCAAAATATTTCTACCGTAGAAGGTTGTTCTGTCCATCCTTCCAGCAAGAAGGGTTTATAGAGATCTGAGGGATGCTAATCCTCTTCACAAAAACTAAAGCCATAAAGCCTACTGTCACAGAGAAATGAATCTCCAAGGTGGAATTTTAGAGAGAAGGGGTGGGAGAAGCAATTATTATTGAGTTCTATGCCAGGAATCTTTATGTGCTTTTGTTCATTTAATACTTGCATTAACTTGGGAAATATTTATGAAAGTCCCATTTCACAGATGAACAAAGTGAGGACACAGATATGAATGAACCCAGCCCACTCCAATAGAGGTAGGCTTGAGGAGGTAGCATCAAGCCTTCTTCTTTGCCTCCTCAGCCCACTTGAAAGCTCACTGTGTAGTTGGAAGTCTACTGCTTCAAAAGTGGGCCAATGACTGACTTTCCCACTGGTGTATTCCAGAACCCAGAGAAACCCAAGGCTCAGAAAGAATGCTAATAAGGCTTTATTGTAAACAATAGAATGCTGGGTGGATAGCCATTTTAAGCTTCTTACATTTCATTCATTAATGTTGCTTGGGGGGGGTCTCAATATATATAGGAAATCTCATTCAGAATAGAAAGGAACTAATACATAACCTGCTTGTGCCAGGGTAAAGCTGCCTGGGCAGGCTTCAACAGCAGGGGCATGGTCCTGAGCCCTCTCTGGAAGCAAATCCAGCAGCAACCCTTATATGAGAAAAGCATCAGCTAATGAATAACCCCATTCTCCTCAGAGGGACGCGTGGGAGCAGACAGTACCCGATGGCCTCAGCCAGCCAGAACCCCTGCCTGCGGACGCCCTGCAGACCTTGCCACCCAGCACCAGCTGCCTGTCCCAGCTGGAGTCGGGAAGTACCACACAACACAGGAGCTCCAGCTGGGGGGCCTCCCTTGCTGGGACTCAGTCCTACTCCCTGCACACCCTGGAGGATCTACACCACACATCTGGGTACCCCACCACACCTCCTTACCCCTTCACCCCTTTCACAACGGTGTCAAACGACCTACCACCCAAGGTGATGCCTCTTTCCCCAGATGAGGGGACAGACACATCTTCCCTTCATGATCCTTCACCTTGGACGAAAGAAGACGGAAGCATGACCTGGGGGTCATATGAATGTCGCAGAGCTTACTAAGGGTGTGGACCAAAGGATTTCCGTGCTTTTCTTCAAGTTGGGTTCTGTATTCCACAGATTGCTTTAGGTGTGTTGGTTCATTCAGAACTGGATTTTCAGGATAAGCCATAATGCCACCCTTTGTTAATGGACGATAGCATTTATTTGTAATCTTCACCACCATAACCCCACTGAAATACAATTTGATGTCAATTAAATACATCGTGGGCCATATTCTAGTGAGGCAACCTTACAGTGAGGTCATCTTGGAAATTTAGTAACCTATTACATTCTGAATCTTCTGTTACCTTTGAAGTATCATTTTTGGCACTGATTTTTCCTTAAATTATACAGATCATAAACCATAATGATTTTCCTTAGTTAAAAACCATGTATATTATTTAATAAAAAAGAATAGATAGGATATAATATAGATTGGGGCATATAAACAAAACTCATTTTAAACCGTGGACTTTAAAGACTAAAGTGTTATATGCATTTCCCTTATTACAAGGACTTGTAAAAGCCCAGTAAAAAAAAACAAACAAAAAAAAAACAAAAAAACATGGCACCATGTATAAATGCTTTATTGTCAATAAAATAGGATGAGGTTGAGAGACTGTGGTTCTTTTAAATACATAGTTTTAACTGCCCTCAAACCCAGGATGTTCAAAACTTAATCCAGTCCAAAAAAAGCTAACTTTTTTTTGATCAATGATTGCCTAAATTAAAGTAGACACAGTCTCTCTGATGGAATAAGCCTAGAGTTATCAGAGCGGATGGGCAAAATGGATATTTGGTGATCAAATCAGAATTCGTGCATTTTAAAGAAAATACTAAGGTAGGACTAAGCTGTTGGCAAAACACAGACCACAGAACACCAAAAAGCAAAGTGGCTTAGGAGAAGGACATGTCAGCTGAGTCAGTGGCACTGCACACAGTGTCCCTTAATTATGCCTTGCTGGTAGCTTATTGGTCAGAGGTGCAGAGCTCTCACTGTGTAAAAACGAAGAAACAAATATCTGAAACATTAATCTGTCCCATATCTGACTGCTGTGGGTTCCTTGGCCAATGCCGAAAACCCCCCACCAAGCAGTGCACCTGTCCTCAGGCCACACCCATCATAAATTCCTGCACACGCTCAGACTGAAAGTGTATAAATCAAGGCCCACAACTTACACCTACGTCCTTCCTCCTGTCGTCCTACCGCCATCCTTCCTTTACTTCCTTCTTTCTTATCCCTCTGGTCCCTCCTGACTATTTTCTAGAGGCCAAGACTCTCATTTTCCACCTGGTTACCCAAAAACCCCTCAATGCAGTCTGCATCTCATTCTCCACCTCAGCTAGGTAGGAGTCAGGAAATTCAAATAAAAGGATTCATTCACACTTAGAAGTAAATAATTGATATTTCTTCTTCTCCAAGCCTTTAAGGGTATTTTCCTGTTCAGCAAACACATTTCTAACTCATGGAGTACCAGCAGAGATGGTTGGTAAGAAGCCTTTCTTTACCTCATGCCCCAAAGCTCTCTCCTGGGAGAATATTCCTGGAAAGGACAAATCAAAAATGAGCATTTGTGGCCCTCACTTGCTGGGTGGCACTCTTCCAGGTCGCCCAACTTCCTTGCTCCCACCAACCTTTTTTGGCAGCCTGATATATGACTTTTTTCCTTTCTTTAAATTTCAGTTTTCATTGACATGCAATAATTGTACACTTTTGTGGCAGTAAAATGTGATGTTTCAATGCATATATATATATATATTATATAAGGATCAAATTAAGGTAATGGGCATATTTATTAACTTAAACATATAATTTCTTGGTAGTAAAACATTAAAAATCCTCTCTCCTAGTGTTTTTGAATACACAACATATTATTATTGATTATTATGGTTTGAATATGAAGTATCTTCCAAAGACTCGTGTGTTGAGGGCTTGGTCCCCAGTGGAGTGGTGTTCAGAGGTGATGTCGTTACCGGATCATCAGTAGATGGATACATCGATAGCTGAGTTGACTACTGGGAGGTAGTAGACTATGATTGGAGGAATGATATCACTAGAGGAATGCCCTGGAAAGTTATTTCTTGTTCCTAGCCTCTTCCATTCTCTCTGCTCTCTAACTGCCATGAGCTGAGCAGCTTTCCTCTGCCATGCCCTCCACCATGATGTCCTGCCTCTCTCCAGGCCCAAAACAATGGAGCCAACTGACCACGGACTGAAACCATGAGCCAAAATCAACCTTCCCTCCTCTAAGTTGTTTTTCTCAGGTACTTGTCATAGCTACCAAAAGCTATGATGAACACATTGACTGTAGTCACCCTACCGTGCAATAGCACACCAGAACTTCTCCCATCCCCCACCTTCGCCTCTAAGAACCATTATTCTGCACTCTGCTTTTGAAGATCCTAGTAGAAGATGTGATGGAGACTGCATTGAGGGGTTTTGGGTACAGATTCACATGAGTGAGATCATGGTATTTTTGTCTTTCTGCACCTGGCCTATCTTGCTTACCATGTCATCTGGGTTCTTTCATGTTCTCACAAATTGCAGAATTTTATCATCTTTTTGTGGCTGAAGAGTATTACATTGTGTCTGTACAGCATACTTTCTCTATCCTTTTATCCACTGATGAACACTTAGGTTGATTTCGTATCTTGGATATTGTAAATAGTGCAATAAATATGCAATTGTACACATCGCTTCAATAATATAAAAAATCCTCAGAAAAATTAGAAACAGACTTACCCTCAGATCCAGAAATCTCACTCCTGGGAAATTATTCAAATTAAAAAGGAAATTAAATCAGCCTGAGCTTTATTTTGCATAGTGTTTATTCTTTGGTGAAAGGTGGCAACATTCAGTGTAAGAGAAAAACTGCTCTTTCTCCATCCAGTGTGAACTGGGGACTTCAGTACTTGTTCTCAATAACTTTGACAGAGCCACATATCACCTAGCAGTAACTCATACCTGGACAACAGATCTCTGCATCAGAAAGAAGAGATCTGGCCCTCCCTATAGATCTAGGCACCTTCACAGGGGTCTCAAGGTTATTTTTCTGGATTAATTGTATAAAATTTATAACTACGGGGCTGGAGCAGTGGCTCAGCGGTAAAGGCGCTTGTCGGCATGCGTGAGTACCCTAGTTCGAACCCCAGCACCACGTACACAGCAAAGTCTTGGAGCAACGAAGGTCACATGAAAAACTAAACAAAAATTGTTTCTCTCTTTCTCTCTCTCACTGTCCCTCTCTCTTAAAAAAAAAAAAAACAAACTTTTAACTACTCACCATTTGTTAACTAAGTAGCAATAACACAATATTGTTCACAGAATATATATACATATGGAGATATACAAAAGTATATTATATATTGATATAATTATAATATCTCTATATCTCCACATAACTTTAGCTTTTGATTATAATGCTAAATATTAGACATGTTCATGTTACTTTGCTGTTATCTGCTCATGCATTATGTTCATTCATCTCTTTACAACCTGAAGTTGCACTGGTTCTAAGATAGAGTGCAGCAAACACAGGAAAAATGCAGTGGGGGCAATGGTGTCTGGACTCTTCTTAAAGCATCAAATCCCTTGCTTGGTGTTTGACAAAGTGAATTTGTAAAAAGGAGACACACACAGGCTTAGATGCCAGGCACTATTCATGTTGGTTTTCCAGCCTAAAATGCTTGGAGGGAAGTGATGCTGATGAGTTCCAAATAGTAAAGGATTTTTAGGAATTCTCTTTAGCTTGAAAATGTGTCTCTATATATACTTTATATAACTAATTTGTTTTATTGTTCTGGAAATATTTTATTAAAAAGTAAAAACAAGCTATAAAATTGAGACAGGAAAAATAATTATGTTTATTTCCCTCTCCTATTTCCCATTCAAGTTCTCCCGATTTCTTTTATTGTTTTTGTTGCCGTTTTAAAAAAATAATGTAAATTATAAAAACTATCATTTACACTGTCATAATTGGAAATGAGCATGAGCAGCAATTTCCCTCCATCACTCATAAATTACCATTCCCCTAACAATAAAAAAATGGGGCACTTGTCTTATTTTCTATAATGAAAATGCTTCCTTTACAGGTACCCCCAATTTTCTCCTTCATGTGGGGACTAACCACATATTTTCACACACTATACCATCATATGAAAAAGTGCACATTCTTCTCTCTCCTCCTTCCTTGAACCTATCCTCTGATTGAACAGTTTTTTTTTGTTTTGTTTTGTTTTGGTTTTTTGGTTTTTTTTTTTTTTAGTAAAGCCAGAGAAAATCTAAAAGTTCAGGTTTAAAATTCCACCTCTTTCAAACCCTGCCAGGATACACCATATATTTAAGATTTAAAGTAAGCAGAGATAGTGATGTTAAATTCAGGCTACTTAAGAAAGAAAGATAACTAGATGAGAATATCTAAAAGAAGCCAAAAGTGACACGTGCCCATGCAGAAACTGTTAAGTGGATGATCGTCCCTCGAATCACCGGAATCAGACACAGCATGCAATTGAAAGTGATTGTATTTTTCCTCCCATGCTTTTCAAACCCCAGTGAAAGGAGAAAACCACATATTTACCTTGTTTATTTAATAAATACTTCTAAATAATCATTATGACCTGCCATAGCTCAATTAATAATACAATATCACGGTACTATTGTGGCAGAGGAAGAAGAATGAAGTGCCCCAAAAGAAATTCCACAAAGGGAAAAGAATTACTAACCCCAATAGTAAAATATATATTTACATACAAACACATACATAAATACACAGAGAGAAAAGTATCTTTGTAATCCAGTCTTGGAAGGTAAGTCTAAACAACACAACCCTAAGGAATAAAACATCAGCTATATTTAAAGTACCAAAATAACAACTGATGTCAAGGTTTAAGTCACGTTGCAGTGTGGTGATTCTATCAACCGCACACCAAAATTACACTCCTGACTTTAGGTTCAACCTTCGGGTTGTAAAATATGCTCTCTATTCAAAACAATATTGCTCTGTTCATTTCACACAACATACTCACTACCCATTGACTCTAGAGAGGTTAAATGCAAAATCACACATGCTAAAGAAAGAGTGGTTTACTAGCTAAGAAGCTCAAGAGAAAGACACATGAATGGCTCATCGCTGTGTCTCCAGCACTCAGCTCAGGGACCAGCATGCTGTAGGTGCTCAGTAAATCTTTGGTAGATTGAACTAAAACTGTACCACAAAACTAGTAACTGGTTAGATCCTGACTCGGTAGATATCAGCTCTCTAGAACTATTATATGAGAAAATTCTCACTGAATTTAGTATTTAAAAGTAGACATGCTCTGCAAATTCAGACAGGAGGTGGATCTTAGACTCTAGTGGTAATATATTTAAAATAATTTAGTGCTTTTAAATGACTTTAAGAAGAGAAATTACTGAACCTTTGAAATAGCACAGGAAAATGTTGATAAATTCACTAGCATCAACATGGGCTATAATATATTGATAAGAAGACATAAATAGAATTTATTTGGTGTTTGGTATTATCTCTGGCATGATTAAAATAAGTATGATAAACAAATCAGGAACTAGAAATCTCCCTGTCAAACTGAATAAATAATAAAACCTTCAGGAGCTGGAGCAGTGGCTCAGTGAGAAACACTTGCCTGCCATGCAGAAGGACCCAGGTTCAAACCCTAGTACCACATACACAATTGTCAGAAAAATAAAAAACAGATAAAAAAATAAATAAAATTGAATCTCTCTTTTTTTTTCACTCTCTCTCTTAATAAAAAAAAGTCTCTACAGCTATCTGCCAATGATGACAACAGGCTATATTTGATCTTTGATATAGTATCCTATAACCATAGCCCCTGATAATCATGTAGGTTTGCAACATGCAATTTCATTTTTAGTATATTAGAAGAAAAAAGAACAGTAAAAAAAATTTTTTTAAAGTTACATATTCCAAAAGGGAAAAAAAAATGTGAACCAAATAAATAATATCTAGGAATTACCTCTTTTGCAGTGGGAAAATTGATACGTGGTCCTGCTAGCCTTTCCCCTAACCAAATTTATTGAGTGGAATAATTCAAGTTTGAATGCTCAAAAAATTAATTTAATCATAAATGAAAGATCATGAAATCATTTTATTTCTTAATCTTGGTAATATTAATAGGTTTTCATTACAGTATTCTCTGTGATTTTTGTATGTCTTAAATATCATGTAATAAATGTGTTGTAAGTAAAAGATGAACTTTTTAACCAGTGTATGATCTGATGGTATTTTTTTAAAGGAATTATCAAGTGCTTGTTCCTCATGGAAACTTTAAAAGGAAAAAAGTTAAAACTTCAAGTGTGTCTTATGGAAAGAGATTGACTTAGACAAACCACTGAAAAACTTTCGCTAATAGTCTTCCTGGTCATTTTCATATGGGCCAAATAGTAATTCTAGGCCCTAATACATACGCTATTTCCTCTATGTATTCAACTTTTTGGAATTTGATATTTCCCACAAGGTTTGGTAACAGTGTCCAAAGTCAAGGTAACAAAAGAACTTTGCATTAATAAGGAAAATTTAGAGCTGTAGTCAAATTTGGAGAGTATAAACTGCCCCTTTTCCTTATACTAAGTCTTTTAAAAGGCCGGGGTCTAAGTTTAATAAAAACCTGCTATGTTGGGCAGAAAATATAATGCTCTGTATCTTCATTTATATACTCATGACTATCAGAGTTTTTTAAGTTAAAATATTCAGTTTAAAACTTCAAAAGCAAAGCTATTCTATTCATTCTGGGTATTGCTGGCTGACCTTAAGAAGGTCAATGACAAATTAGAGGATTTCTGAGCTCAGTGGATAGGATAACCAGAGACCTGAAAAACCGAATTCTGAAAAACCAGAGAACCCACAGATGGTTGCCTCAACAAGAGAAAGCTTGGATGGTGAGTGGGCATGCAACTTCTTCATATGAGCACTGGACAGGGGCAGAGCAGGTAACATATGATTGTTGAATGACTGAATGCACTAAACAAACCCATAACAGAAAAGCACTTCTGTGGGAGTGAGACCACAGAGCAACTGACACAAAAACCAGGACTTAACTTCCCAGTGCTTGATGCTTGATACCATGTCTGGTTCACGGTGTCACTTCCCAGTGCTTGACGCTTGATACCATGTCTGGTTCACGGTGTCACTTCCCAGTGCTTGATGCTTGATACCATGTCTGGTTCACGGTGTCACTTCCCAGTGCTTGACGCTTGATACCATGTCTGGTTCACGGTGTCACTTCCCAGTGCTTGATGCTTGATACCATGTCTGGTTCACGGTGTCACTTCCCAGTGCTTGATGCTTGATACCATGTCTGATTCACGGTGTTGCTCAATTAATACCTACCTGATTAGGGCTCAATCACTGATCACTGTATTTAAAGTAGTTCAATAGTAGTAGACCAGGGAGCCTTACAAATAATGAGCTCGAATTGCTTCAACACAGATTCTGCAATAAGCCAGGCTCTCGGCTAAGCAATGTAGCCAGAAGCTAAATAGCTATCAGCAGAGATGTTGGAAAAAGACTCTAAGTCCTTCCTACTTCAAAGATCCTTCCTAACACCCATGATCAAGCCCAATGTTATCTATAGCTATATCTATATTTATATCTATCTATCTATCTTAATTTAAAGAGAGCAGGACAGTGAGATAGAAAAATCAATTTTATTTAGTTTTTCCTATGGGCTTCATTACTCCGAGACTTTGCTGTGTACGTGGTGCTGGGGTTTGAACTCACATACTCGCACTTGCCAGGCAAGCGCTGTAACCACTGAACCACCACTCCAGCCCCCAATGTTACATTTTCAAGCCAATGAGCCTGGTATAGTTGAAACCCAGTTTTTCAGTTGTTGTCTTTTCTTTTTTTATTGTAATAAAACCCCCAAAGGGATTAACAGGACTTCAGGGCAGACACCCTAGAGGTGACAATTGCTTCCAGCAACAGGGTTCCAGACTGAGAAGCACAGATGGTAAGAAGAATAATTAAAGCTTATCCTCACCTCCAGTCAGGCTCTTCTTCAGGGTTCCAGAGTTTCCAGAACACTCTCAAGTCAATGTGCTGCACCGTCTTAGGCTCCTTGGGCACATAAAGTAAAACCACACACCCAAATACTCCCACCTGTACAACACCGAGATATGTTTGCATATCTTAACAGTGGCACCTTTCCAGTGCTACTTACAGCTCATTAGTGGGTCATTAAATTAACCTAAATGACTTAAATTGGACCTAATTAACCTAATGACTTCCAACAATATATTTTTCTCATAAACAGAAGGAAAAGGAAAAGCTGTTATATAATAGAAAATATCAGAGTGACTGATATACATTGTAGGTATACATTGCTTCCTGAGTAGTTTTATAAAGGTAGATAGTATTGCAGATACACATGATTTTCTTGTTATGGGCTGAAGTCCAAATCATTTAGGAGCTTCTATTATAAAAGGTCATAAAGACAGTAATAGTAGTTAAGAGCAAGGGCTCTTAAATTAGACTTATCAAAGTTTGGATCCCAATTCTGCCATTTATGGGCTCAATCATCTTAGCAAGCCCATTTCCTCATCTATAAAATGGAGGAACAGTACAACACAGTGCCTGACATCCGACATTTTTATGGGTGTCTGGGGTTCTCAGGGTAGTAGTTGGTTGCTCAGGTATTGCCATACATGCAGATTTATTAAGAGGATTCCCAGGATCCATTTAGAAAGGATTGTCCCTTACTTGAACAAGCATGGTGTTTGGCTCTTAAATACCTGTGCTTGGCTTTTGCAACAGAAACCAAAATTCCTTAATGTTGGGCCAATAATCAGGATGGAGGGTTGGGGAGGGGCTCCTCCTCCAACAGGGATCAGGCATGGGGAAATCTAGCTTTCTGAAGTTACTGGCTAGCAATTTGATGCTCATGCCAGCAACAGGAGCCCATACAGGAGCCCCAGGACTGCTGCCATGGATCAAGCAGAGGCTTCTGGAAGAAGGGAGAGTTCTTTCTTGTCCCTCTATACCCCATGACTTCCAAGGAGCCCCCAGGTTCACATGTCTTCTGCATGCAGTAGCCTATCATCAGCATGAACCCCCATGATGTTGCTAAGGGAACAGAATGGCCTTCTGCCTTCTCTGTCCATCTCCACACGTAAAGAAAAGGTTAGGAAGGAGATGAAGCATGAAAAAAAAAGGAACAGGATCCCAAAATGTGGGGGAATAGAGGTGTGTAGGGAACCCAGGAGTAAAACAGCAACACAGGCAAGAAACAGAGGAATATGATAATAGGAAGAAAGACAAAGGAAAAAATAAGGACAAAAAAGGAAGGTTTTGAAAAGCAGAAGAGAAAAGAGGTAATGGAAGAAGCTATTAAGACAAGAAACTACCCCTAATTCCAAGCAGTGCCCTGGCATGGCAGGTGATGGGGCAATGCGGGGGCACAGGGGCTCTCTCTATTCCCATTGCTCTTCCCTTCCTCGGATCTGGTCCTCAAGCCTGGCTTCTAACAAAAAAAAAAAAAAAAAGCCAGGACACAGGCCTGGGGCCTTTAGAAAAATATGCTCCAAAAGCTGACAAACAGGCTCCATCCTGCCCTCTACTGCCAGGAGCCACGCTGGGAGTCCTCAACCCTGATCCTCATCCTCAGTGATATGACTCCAGCTGCCAGGCAATTCACATCCATCATTATCTTATTTTCAGAGATGCTCTTGTATCTGACAGTATTGAGAGATTTTTCTGAAGCCCTCTGGGGCTAAACTGTATTTTTCTTTGCCCCAGAGAACTCAGGGATGATTAAAGAGCAGAGAGACCTATAACCAGCACCTGGTTTGGCCTAGCAATCACTCCCTCCATGGCCCACTCCAGTCCCTCCCATCTTCCAAATCACAGGGAAGAGGCATAGCCAGTTCTTGGAGATGAACTAGCTAGCACCATCTCAAGTCATTTGTGAGGGGCTTGGCCTGCACCAAAGGTGTAGCCTGACATCAAATCCCTCCCATCTCTCACCCCAAAGTAAAAAGTTCTGAAAACAAATCCACATCCTTTCATCTAAAATAAGCAGGAATTCAGTCTGTCACCATTCTCTCACAGGTGCTTCTACAACTAGAAGGCAGGAGTGGATCTAGAGGGAGAAAGACGAGACAGCATAAAGAAACTCACAGCACAGAGATGAAACACCAGCCTTAGAAATTGCTAGTGGGTGAGGCCCACAGGCATCCTCAGGTACTGTGGGGAGAATTAAAGGATCTTAACAGGCAGGCATTCAGTGCTGAAACCCCAGTGTTTGGGACCAAAGAAGAGAGTGGATTAAAAAATGGGACAGAAGCTCACATGTGGCCCAGTGGAGCCTGAAAGACACAAGCACAGAAGTAAGGCCTATGCTGTCCTCTGGTCTGCAGCCTGGGCCCAGAGTGACCCCTTGTAGTGCCACACCCACTGGCTGCCATATTCACCCCCCAAAACCTGAAATTTCCCCTTAAAATGGAAATTGGGTATGTAGAAATCAGTCTGGCCAGTCAGCCTGGTTCAGGTGGTCATGTGGGGCAGCCCAAGTCACTCTGGGCTTCTGAGGTATATTTGAGGCAAAAATACAGAACATCTTTGAGAACACCTGCCCTGTCTGTGGGAAGGTGGACAAAATGCTCAAAATATAATAAAAGCAAGTGTCAGGACCCAAAGGGGTCTCACTCCCTGTTTCTCTGGACTCCCTCTGGGGTGCCTGTGTGCAGGATTTCTGCAGAAGATAGTCCATTTTGTTAAGCCTTTGAATATTCAAATCAAAAGTATCGCGCAATCATTGATTGTCAAATCATGGGTTTCTAGAGGTTTTAAATACTTGGCATGAGGGGGAAAAAACTCAAACCTATACCCGAAGGTATAAAACATTAATTCTATTTGTCTCCTGCTCTGGGGACCTGGGTGCAGCCGGATGCTTTGTGAAACTTTAAAAATGTCGCATCTCTGCCTTTCTCCCTGCACAGGAGCCCTCCTAGGCACTGAGTCCCTGCAGCTGCAGCATCCAGCCTGCGACCCAGTTCCTGCTGACCACGATGTCCGGTAATTCAGCTGCTTGTCTGGGGGTCGAGTCACGCGGGCCAGGGGCATTTCGATCAGGGTGTATTTCCACAGCTTTTCCTGCATACAACAGAGAGGCACAAAGTCAGGGCACGAGAGAAAGGGCCGGGCAGGATCCAGAGAGGGCACTGGCCACGCCGTGGCCGCTCCCCCTCGGTGCCTGAGCCCCAGAGAATAGTCCCAGAGCCCGAGTTGTCCGCTCCGGACATCCGCGTCCCCCAGGCCCCTGCCCGCCCTCCCACTTCTCCACCGTTTGTCCTGGGACTTCGCGGCGCGGACCTTGCGCGCCCAGCAACGGCGGCGCGGGGGAGCTAGAGGCTCACGGTGAGCCCGGGACGCGAGCAGAGCGCCTCGGTCACACAGAACTGCGTCGTGGAGGTCTCTGCGCCGACCCCAAGGCGCGTCCGCTGCCCACGGAGCCCGGAACCGAGCCGGGAAGTGGGAGCGGGAGGAGACCGAACAAGGAGAGGGCGCGGCGCCTGGGCCCTCTGAACCGGGTGCGAGATTCCCTAGGTCTTGGCGAAGAAGAGAGCGACCCCCTTTCCTGGGGGGACCGTAGCTCTGGACTAGGGGTGAGGGGCTCCTGCTCTCCAGCTGCGGTCCCGGCAGTGACCAGGCGAGGCGCTGACGGCCTAGCACTGTCGCCAGGCGCCGAGACGGAAGGCGCTGCTGCCCCCAGCCGCCGCGCCCGGCCCCTCCCTCCCCACGCGATTCCCAGGCGCTCATTCCAGGGTCTAGGTCAAGGCGGGAGTCGTTCTGGGCTCCTGGACTGATCCCACCTCTAAAGCTCGCCCGGCCAGGCTGGCCCGAGAGCCCGCGGGTCCTTACTCACTGCGGCTCTGCAGGGCCTTGGCTGCGCCGGCTCCCAGCGCGCTGAGATCCCTCCCGCGGGTCCCTGCAGCGCACCTAAGGCTATTTCGACTGGCCGGGGCGATCCACCCGGCCCAGCCAGCGCAGGGGCGGCCCCTGGCGAAGAGCGTCCTCCCAGCGATTGCTCGGTCTTGGGAAGCCTCCGGACGCTTTCCCCCGGAGCTCGTGGGGCTTGCACCGCAGTCTCCGTGGGCCGCCGGGAAACGCCTGCACCATAAAGGAGGGGTGGAGAGAGAGGGGAGCAAGGGGAGAACAAGAGCGGGGACCGAAGGAGGGAGGAGGAAAATACGGAGAGCGGGAAAGGCGGGGAAAAAAGGGGAGAGAGATGGCTGAAGAAGGAGACTAGGGAGGGAGTGGATCGGACCCCCTTACAGGTACTTCTTTGGTCCCACCGGCCTAGGTCAAGGCTGGTCAAACCCCGCCGCCTGTCCAGAGCTGGCTTCCAGACCAAGGGCAGGTAGAGGTCGTAGCCTCCCCAGAAGTCAGGCCTGTACTGGTGGAGAAGGAAGAGACTGAGGACTTAACATCAGTGGGAACAGCACGGTGGGGCGAGCTGTCAGCAGCTAAATCAACCCCCAACCCCCCAACCCAGATCCATACTACTTTACCCTGCAGGATGGGCCCAGAACCCCAGGTTCTCCCAACTTAGCTGAAGAGGTGGGCAACCCCGTACTGGCCTCCACATTCCTGAGCAGAACCACCTGTGTGATGTTATTCTATAAATGGCCCCACAAATTTCCATAAGTTCCCACTGGGGCCCTGGAAACTGCTCAGCCTCTTTCCATCCTTTGAAATTTCTGGTTGCTTTAAATCATCTTTTAGCATTCTCAGTGCATCCTCCAAACTCAGAAACCTGGCCTTCGCAGTCATAACTATAAAGGGGACCTCACTTTGCAGCCTGACACTAGACCTTGGACTTGACCACTGACTCAGTTGCCTTTCTCCCAGAAAATCCAAAGGTGTATCAAGGTGTCCGGGTGAAGATCACGGTGAAGGAGCTGCTGCAGCAAAGGAGAGCACACCAGGCAGCCTCAGGGGGAACCGTAAGCATGAACCCCTCATTCCCTCCCCAGCCCATGGTAGGCTTCAGTCAGCCCTGTGTCTGGGAAGGCGTGGAGGCCACCCCCCAGACCCTGCCTTCCTCAGATGTTCTTATAACTTTATGTCCAACTTCATCCCAGTTCACCCCAGGAAGCTACAGAAAACAGGTGGGGCGTGCTGTGGGTCTCAGGATTTGGGGAAGCTCATGTCTCACTGTCAAAGTTGGGTACAAAAGGCTTTGGTCCTCTGCAGGAGGAAAATCAGCCAGCAGGTAAGTAGATTGTTGCTGTCTTAGGAAGACAGTGTAGGTTCAGCCATCACATACTCACAGAAAATCTCTCCCAGAAATTCACCTCATTATAAGAGAGCCCTTGCAGGTTAGCATGTCTATGAAACATCTTTTCCAACCTCCTTATTCTTCTGGAACTCAGCTTCTGAGGTCATTTGTCTGTAAATCACTAGTCACTGAAGTCCCCAACAGAATAGGGCCATGTTTCAGGAGTATACTTAGTACTACTAGGATAAGACATAATAAAGCCTTCTGGAAGTGCAGGCTATTACAAAATTGATCTGGGCAATCATAAGGTACCCTGACACTTTGTACACCTTCCTAAAGTAGATAAGCGCTTCCAGGAGTGCTCAGAGCAGCAGCAACACCAAACAAAAATGAGCTGAGGTCATCCCTGGAGAGCAAAGCTCTTTACTGAAAACCTCCATAGACCACACAGTTGCTTGTAGGTTGGTTTAGGTGTGAAGGATCAGACAGCTGGGACCCAAATTGCCAGTTAGGATTGGTTCTTCTGTAGCCTTTGGGCATTTGCCCTATAACGGTTTTTGTGTCTGGTAGCGTGTGTGTTCAGTGTCCAACTTCACAAAATGGACTTTTGGCAATGGACCTCCCGAAATGGGAGGAGGCAAATTATGTAGGAGTGGTGAGACAGGTTCCAGAGCCAGATGGCCTGGCTTCATTTCTCAGCTCCTCCATACTATGTATCCTCCAGCAAATTACTCAATCTTTCTTGCCTGTTTATCTTTTAAATTGGAGATAATAGGATTTTATAAGGATTAAATGAGCTATTGCTTGTAAAGCACTTGGAAAAGTGCTTTCCACACAATGAGTGCCAATAAATATTATCTGGGAAAGGCAACTAAAATAGAATTACAAACCAGGAATTGAAAGTTCATTATTCACCTAACTCATCATTCACCTAACTCTGCTCAGAATTTAGAAGTAAAATGTGAGTTTTGTAATTCAGCTAGAGAAGGTAGTATCCCCACTTGCAGGATTTCAGGTCACTAAAAATTCCTTACATTTATAGAAGGCTTTACAGTGGTTCTTCATTTAAAGCATTTTTGCACACTCACTATTTCAAATAATAATCATGGGAGATAAGTAGACCAGAAATCTACATTTCTCTATCATAGCCAATGTTCACAGCATTCCAGGTGCCACTAGTAGAGCAAAAGGTAGGACCAAGCTTGTCTTAGTATTAAAAACCTTTTCCACCTATAGTGTAAGTTCATCTTTCTGAAAATGCATCCATACTAAACAGGAATCTGATAACCTAAATCCCTTCAGTTCACAATTGGTTATATAATTAATAAAATTAGGTCTGGAAAATGCTTCTGCCCTCCCCTCAATCAAGATGTTCCTTATAAAATAACATCCTTCGCCTAGGAGCTTTGGTAGCCTTCTGCTTCAGCAGCACCTGAGAAGTCTCATTTGGGCAAAACACCTCTATTGGGACAGGGTTCATATAGACTGTTTTAACCACTGTTGCCTTGTTAGCAAGCTAGAGGAGCTAAAGCAAGGGTACAATATTTCACAGTTTTTGTTCCCTGGAGCAGTTTAGATTTACTTTTTCTGAATCCTGCTCCCCACCTCTCTGGGGGAAATAAAGCAGGACTCCTGACCCAGTACCTTGCAGGAAAACACTTTACTTTGCTTCCCAGAAGATTTTTGTCAGCCCTTTCCCTCATAAGCATGTAGGAATACCACACATATAATTTAAGTAGGAGAACCAGACATAAAATCCCTCACTGGGAGCCATCAAAAGGGTCTGAGATTCTAAGAACACTGCAAGAGTATATTCAGTAGGATAGGATGGCAGATATGCAAGGGTAATTTATGACTGCTCTCTGGTGTAGGTAGGCTCTTAACAGATTATCTCCAATTATTCAACTGGTAAAGGACACCTCTGGGAAACCTTAAACCAAAGAGAATTAATTATATCAAATATTGCAAATCAGGAAGAAATGTGTTATAAAGTCAGAGTAGTATCCATAGTTCAAAAATTTAAGAAAGTACACATGAAGTTATAGATTGAGACAAATATCCCGGTCTCAAGCTGTGTCAGAAGAAACTGTGCATGCCAGACTGGTGATTTAACTTTAAAAAAAACAAAAACAAAAAAACTGTCAACCAGATTAATTTGCAACACACATCTCTCTCACACACACAATTTCTTTTGCATTTAGTGTAAAGAGTACTTATCAAAAGATGTAATTTACCTTTTTTTTTACCATTCATTTTTTTAACAGCCTTGATGTGTTTTTATAAAGTGTAGATTGTAGGTTTGTGCTGTTTGAAATCTAAGAGGTCCTTTTCTTTGTATTGTTGAAGCAAAGTAGAAAGGGAACCCATGACTGGAAAGATAATATCAAATAGGATATTGTAAACATACCTCAGGGAGATAACAGGGAGGCAGGCAAACAGGCCAATCAGGGGAGACATGGGGTTAAAGAGCTCTACAATGAGCAGAGTTTTTAAAACCCGCCTCAAGTCCTTCAGCTCAAGCTGCAGCCAAATATTTGCATAAAGAGCTAGTAAAGGATTCCAGCTTCCTGGTTCATGACATTACAGCATGGATCATTTTCAAAATTAACACCACGTCCTGCTTCAGCAGCGGCTGACTCTGTAGTTCTCCCAGTGGCTCAGTGTACAGGAGTGAGTATCCCCTGGAACCCAAGAGAGGCGTGGTGAGCTTGTTTTCCCAGCCCAAAGTCCTACAGCAACGCTGGTCCCTTTAAACTTTAAAGCCACCAGCTGAAATCTTAGAGCAAAATATCCTAAGTTACTCCATTAGTATAATCATCCATTCAATAGGAAAATGTGGGCTGCTTTCTTTAAACAGTTAAAAGGCACAGTTTCATAAACCTTAAGTTAGAAATACAGTAATAAAAAAGCAACCTTTATTTTAAGATGATTAAATTTAAAAAAAACATATAAAGAGCTGACATATTTCCAGACCATAAACTAGAACGTTGATAAGCTCCGGCTCAGTGACTACAGCTTTCAGAAAAATATTTTCTATTTTAATAGCTCATAGATAGTAAAAATGTGGATATTTTTAGCTACTCAGGCTTAACAAAATTGGGAATTGTGTTCTTGCA
Source organism: Aplodontia rufa (assembly GCA_004027875.1). Classification (NCBI taxonomy): domain Eukaryota; kingdom Metazoa; phylum Chordata; class Mammalia; order Rodentia; family Aplodontiidae; genus Aplodontia; species Aplodontia rufa. Next base: position 31,802 of record PVKS010003249.1, on the reverse strand, counting down.
GAGAAATAAATTCCTAAGACTCAGAAGCCAGCTGTTACATGAAAATTGAAAATAATTAAGTTATAGTTGGAGTAAATAAATGTTACTCCTTACTAATTGTAAATTCATTTAATAGGAAGACACTTTTTTATTAAGAAATTGAGTTATTGTACAATCAAAAATGCTTAATAGGAAGACACTTTGCTGAGTTTTCTCAAAGTATTACTTTTCTGTAACAAATTATTTTTAATCAAGATTAAAAACTTAAAATTTAAGTGGGGAATCTCATAGTATGAAAAATACCCAAGCAAACAAACAAAAACTTTGAATCTAAAAAAAATATAACTTTGGTCGTAATTAAGGAAGGCAACTTCTTTTGGAAGAAAGAGTCTGGGTTACCTTTCAGCAGAAGGAAATGGCTCCGTCAAAGTCAGCTTTCCCTGTTTGCAACTTCTGAGCTCTGTCCACTTCATGGTCCTATTCTTGCTTTGGCAGCTATCCGGAGGCAGCAGTATCCACCTCTCAGATCCAGTCGCACCATCTTCTGGAGGTCAGTACAGCCAGCATTACAGTTCCCTCAAAAATTCTTTCAAAAGTCCATCTCCAAGGTCTTCCAGTGCTTGATTCAGGGGTTAAGATAGGCACCACCATTTAATTGGAATCCAACCAATCAGAAGGTAAAAAAGGCATAGTGACTGCAGATGCAAGCCCAGCAAGGAAACGAGTGCAAAGTTCTGTCCTGGTTTCTGCACTGTCTCTTCTCTGCTGCCTGTTCTATCCCAAGACCATGTTCTTCACAATTGTCCTAGTTCTTCATCTCCAAGGACCCAAACCTGACAATAAGATCAAATTATTTTTCAGAATCATGTTCTCTTTTCTTACTGTACTAGTAGTTGGAATACAGAACATCCCCAGGCACTAGAGTAATGCCTTTGCTCTTGTTCATTTAGCTTCTAGCCGACAGGGGCTTCCCTCCCCTTCTTTTCTCTCTTCCCAGAAAGCAGTTCAAACAAGTGTAAGTTTTCCCAGCCCAACACGAATAAATCTATTACATAAACACTCCTTCCTATGCCACTCAGCAGCTAAGAGTTTAAGGAGGTCATACATAAGGAAAACTTTGCTAATGGTGGTTCCCACTTGAATGTGTTACTTTAATTAAAGGAACTTGAAACTTAAAAAAAATCCAATGTCCTTGAGTCCCTTTCGTGGGCATACTCTAAACCTCTCTGTCTTGAGCACTTAACAATAATTATCACATACTGGTCCTATTAATACCAAGATGGAAAAGGAGTGATGTTTTCCAAATTCTCTTTTTGAATTTAGCATTCTTTTCATTGTATTATCAGTTAACATTTCGATTAACACTTTGCTTTTTGTAATTCTAAATAAGTAGTGCCAGTTTCCATAAAGCAGTTCCTGGTTTCCATTTTTATCCTTTGCATTGCCATTTATATTACTTCTCAAATCCCTCTCCTCAAAATTTCAATTACTAAGTGTGAAAAGTTTAGGAAAGCAATAACCCTAAATTCAGAGAATTATTTCCCACAGCATCAGTAGTTTTCTGAAAGCCTCAAACATATCTGAACAATTTCCAAGAGGTTTACTTGAATTGCACATAGAGGCAGGATGTGGATGCTTTTATAGCCCAGCACAACAGAGGCTTGAACTTTGATACTTGAACACAGGTCAGGCCACCATGCCTTCCTTTTAGCCTAGCTACACTGACGGTCAACAGCCAACCACATCCATTTCACTGACACTTGAATTAACTAAGTTAAGCAAAATGTCCAAATTTCCTACCTGTTCTGGAATTTCTTAAATGCCTTTTCCCCTCTAGAATAGTAAATATTTAGAATACTAAAGAAAATTCAATTCAAATCCATTTGGCAACTTTTATGCAAAAAAAAAGAAAAAAAAACAAAACCTTTTCTCTTTCTCCTCTAGGACTGTATTTTGAGCCTGAATCAATGTCTTCCACACCAAATTATTTTCAAACCCGAGAAATTTCCACTTTTGTTTCTTGTGAAGAAAATTCAAGCTACGTGGACCAGATCTTTGATTCCTACCTTCAGGCTGACACACTCTTAGAGCCTTTGCTCAGCTCCACACAAAGTCCTCCACTCTATTTCCCAGACAGCTTCCAGGCCACCCCTTTCAGCTTTAACCAGAGCCTGGTAATTTATCTTCATTTTTTTTTTATATAACCTGATTGTTGCTAACTCTGGGTTAGTGGTGCTTTTAATGGAAGTTTGCATCATCGCATGAGAAATCAAACAAAAGCTATCAACAAGGAAACTATCCCGAAGCAAGCAAGGAACCATTTAAAATTCAATGTGTGAAGATCGTCACACTTGTAGGGTAACATAAGCCTTTGAATACACAATTGTGATTTCCCAAGTACGTTGGTGTGTGGCAATAAAAAGATTTCCTGGTAATACTTAACATTTTTAAATTGTGAAGTTAAAATATCTGCTAATTTGGAAATCACTAGTTTAAACAATGGCCCTGGGATTTTTGAGTTCTTGAAAACAGGATTAAGGCTTCGTGTACACACTATGAAATTTCATTCAGATAAAGGGGTTTGGTTTGGCTACTGAGTTAGCTCTACTAACTAGTTGCTTGGGTCTGGTGTAGTTTGGGTCTGAGATGGTTAGTAAAAATAAACCCCTAATCATTGAAAGAATTTGAGTTGTCTGTTCTAGCTAGATCTCAAATGTTTGAAAATGTGTTATCCTTTAAAATGAAGTAAGGTTTCCATTAATTGATAGTTATTTTAGATGTTTTAGAAACTCATAATTTTGAAACTTTTAACTGTAAGATATATTTTTCTTTTTTTAAGAAATGTGAATACTTTTTTGTTTTGATTTTTTTTTCAGAAGTCTGTATGGGCATCAGACTAAATTTTAGAATAGGAAATTAACTCTGCAGAATATGGATATTGTTCTGGGGGAAATACTGGGCGCCAAACACCCATTTCCCTTCCAGCCTCCAAGTTAGGCCTTCTCAATGACAATTATAGACTTGCCTAAGAGAAGGCAGTGGGTACTTTTTCCCTCAAGGGACAAAACTTGGGTGATGGTAAGTTATTCATCTTTGCTAGCCCAGAGACTGGGTCCTGAGGAACCCAGTTTCTCCCTGTACATGTTTCCTTTTCTCCTGGCTCTTCACCATCAAGGGTGCAGAGAAACATCCAAGGTGCCACCTGCAGCTTGTATTGTGGCAAACAGCAGGATTTGATGTGCAGGTGACCTGAAGCACAATGGGATTTTGTGGTTTAAGAACAAAACATCCTCTAAAGTATGGTAATAACAAAGGAAGCCAGTGAAGCAAGGCAGTTTATTGTTGGGAAAGAAATAGGTAAATACAGAATGTGGTGTCATGAAGATGTGTAGTCAGCAAATAAAATTACTTCTGTGGACTTGGCTTGGCTATTTGGGGATTTTTTTTTCCCTTAATTTTCTTACTCTGTATGAATAAATCCAACCATTTGATTCTTTTCATCGTAAGTTACTGAGCTCTCTGCTCTTTGGTTTTCTTCCTTTAGACCCCAGGATCACCTTCAGATTCCTCCACTCTCTCTGGCGCCTTAGACTACAGTTACTCGCCAGCTCAGCTGCCTTCATATGCTCCGGAGAATTACGGTTCTCCCCCTTCTCTGGACACCCTACACCATGGCCATTCTCAGGATGACTACCCCTACCATCACTTGCCCTCCCACACCCAGTACAACTGCTTCCCCACCACCACTGCCTCTGTCTGCTACTGTGCGTCCTGCGAGGCAGAGCACTTGGAGGTCATCAGAACTGCAGAGTCCTTCTACCCCAGCGCAGACTGCACAGACTTTGCCCCCTCCACAGCCACCGCCAGTGATTTCTATAAGAGGGAAACAAACTGTGACATCTGCTATAGTTAATAGAAAGTACACTGATTTGGAGCATGGCGTGGGTCTATCTCCTTTCCTGCCACATCTAGACGACACTTTGCAGTATGCACCCTGTAACAGAATATCACAAGTACAGCTTACAGGTCACTGTTTTCAATTTTCCGATGTTAATATACACATTAAGACAAAGTCCTCCAACCTGGCCACAGTGCCACTCCTGCTGTATATACTCACAGGTGACATTTTTGTAGGGAATGTTCCACTGTTTTATTTTTCTTTGTAATGTAACGAACAAATGTTTTTCTCTCTCTCTCCTTTTTTTTTTACTAATAAATAATTTTGTATTACTATACGCTATTGTATTACTATATGTTATTTTTTAAGTTATCAATAGTAGTTTCTATTTGAGTTGATTACTATTAATTAAGCTAGGAAAACTCTAACTACACTTAAGTGGTTTCATCTTATTTATTAATGATTTTTTGATTATTTTAATGAGATGCCTTGGCTCTTGGGATGGAGGGTAGACATACTGTGAAGGTAAAAGAGGGGAAATCCGCCCTGCCTATAAATGAAGATGCACATCTCAGAGGAACATCAAAAAAGTCATGGACTAGTGTTTGCACGTTGATTGATAGGATTGACTATGCGGCTTACAACTGATTTTCAGAGTTTACTTCCTCTAATTAATATATTGAGATACTCACTGAGGAGTTACTTCAGCTACCTGTGCTAGACTATACTAGTAAATCATGTTCACTGAGGACAATTAAAGCACAGGACTAAATCCCTGAAGTGAAGTCTTGAGGGGCATTTTCCATGACCCGAGTTTGAGCACCTAGCAACAATACTGGTACTGGTCACAGCCACCATTTCCTGAACCCTTCCTGTGAGCCAGAATTGTCTGTGAGTTTTCTCACATAATTATCTCATTTAATCTGCATAACAACATTGACGACAAAATTAGGACTCTAAGGCTCAGAGAGTTTAAGTCTCCTGCACAGGGTTGCCCAGCTTAGCCAGTAAATACCCAAGCTTTGGTCTGAAGGAGTGCGAAGCCTACTCCTTACTCTCCAGTGGTTGAGCCACCACTTGTGAAAGACTGTTCAAGAACCTACGGGATCATTAAACCCCAACTTCCATATACAAAGATGTGTTTCTACCACAACTAAGCCAGACTTCCCCGGAAGAGGCAGGTTGTCCACAGCATACCAAGATGACTAGCTCAAGAGCTGCCAGAGTCCTGCAGCATGCAGGCCAGGGGAGAGGCTGACTCACCGCCACCTTGGTGGGCCTCTTCCTGTCAGGAGATGGATATACTTTCCAAATGATGTCATCTGGTTATCCTTTCCCTGGGGACTTAACCAACGCCTGGACGAACAGGACAAGTCACAACCTGTCTCATGGAATAGTTGTGCTAAGAAAATAAAACAATTGCTGCCTTCCTGACATGCCAATAAAACTAGATTCTTAATGGCTTGAAACTAAATTGAAACTGGCCTGTTGATAACAAATACCTATCCACACAGACCAAAGTCCTTTTGTGCACCCCACCCGACTCCAGCAGCTATCCCCAGGACAGAAAGCAGAGAAGCCAAGGATGTTCAGTGATGGGCACCAATAGCCCTTTCCTGGATGCCCTTCTCCTCCTCCTTCTTCATCCCTGGATTCAATCCTTTACCTTCTGAATTATCTTGCAGCTCTAACGAAGATCATTTTCCAATCCCCCTATTTCTTGTTCTTTCTTCCAACACATCCTAGTTTTTGCGTAAATCTAGTATAGAAAAGGACTTATAGAAGAACATAAGACAATGGAGAATGTAGCATCACAATATATAACTCCACTTTAAGGTCACCTGGGCAGTACTAAGTGGATGGACTCCGCCCCCCTAGGCTCTCAGCTGTCACAGTTCCCACAGAAGGACTCTGGAGCTAGTGGCACTGGACCAAACTAGACCACCCTCACCCAAAACATACATGGATGACTAGAGAAAGGACAGATGCTGACACCTCTGTGTATAAAAGCAAAACCCAGTAAGTCTGAGGTGGGGCCCATGCATCTTCATGTTCCAAATGTACCTAAGTTGATTCTGATACATACAATCCTCTGTCTACACTTGAAAAACACTGACATATTCAATGTCAGAACTGTCCATCTAAAGGACCTATTAATACAATACTCATAGCTCACATAGACTAAGTTCCTTCTGTGGGCCAGTGCTGGGGATATTATATCATTTATTCCCCAAACAACCACACAACATACTTATTATTACTGTCCTCATTTCTATAGATCAAACTGAAGGTTGGAGAGCTGAAATAACTTGTCCAAGGTCACACCATGTACAAATCAGGGTAAGAGTTCCCTAACTCAAATTATCTGATGTTAAAGCCTGAACTTCCAATGTCCTCAGTACACTTTCCATGTGCTATACCTGAAAGAGCAAACTTTTTGAAATTTGTTATTTGCCTTAAAATTCACATCTGTATCTGTAGCCAGTTCCTCACGCCATAGAGGCATTTAATAAAATCACAACTGCAAGTTTAAATGAACAAATAAGTTTGTTACTCAGAACCATTAGAAAGACTAATTAAGCAAAATGTTAAGTGCATACCATAAGTAAAACTGATCACACACCTCCAAAATAGAAATCAAAGTTTAAAAGAGCAAATTATTTTTTAAATACAAGAAGCTGTTGCCCAGTGAGTAATAAACGAAACATCTTACCCTAGCTGATGAACATCTAAGTGGTTTCAAGAAGGGTGTAGATAGATTGGACAGATAATATTTTAGAGCTGGAAAGGAACCTAGAAATCACATACCTCAGTAGTCCTCAACCATAGCTGAATACTATAATGACCTGAGGCAGTTTAAAAATCACTGATGTCCAAGCCCCAGACCAAAGGATCACCATCTTTGGGGTAAGAGTCAGGTATTAGGGGGAAAAAATTTAACCCTGTATTTTGAAGCTATAGGAAATTGCAAAAATAATACAGAGTCTTATGTACCCCTCACCAAACTTCCCCGGTGATGTCATCTTCAATAACTGATAGACAATATCAAAATCAGCAAGTTAGCATTGATGCAATGCTGTTAACTAGACTACAGATCCTATTCTGTGGTCACCATTTTTCTATGCAAAAAAATTATGTTTTTAAAAACTTCCCTGAAGATACTAATTCAAAGCCAGGACTGAGAACTAATAATCCAGTCAAACTAACCCCCATTTCGCAAGAAAAGGAAATTGAGTCCAGAGTAGCTAAGTAACCTGTCCAAGGACAAGACGACCATTAGCAGGGAAGACTTCTGACATTTCTAGTCTAGTACTCTTTGCTGCACATAAAGTTACCTCTGCTCTTTTGTGGCTTACAAGCCAACAATGTGCTACCAAAAAAGAGCCGGTTTGGTGAGGGGAAAGACAGGAGGTAGAAGAAGTTGTGCTTTTTTTTTTTAAACAGGACAAACACAAAACAAAACTCTTGGTAGTCCTTCCAACCTCATAAAGCTACTAAAAACATTTTTAAGAGCCATAAGCCAGGCATGCTAGTGCATGCCTATAATCCCAGCTACTCAGTAGCTGAAGCAGGAGGATTGCAAATCTGAGGCTAGCGTTGGCAACTTAGCAAGACACTATCTCATATAAAAAGGGTATGGGATGTAGTTTTGTGATAGAGCACCCCAGATTCAACCCCCGACATTTATCATAAATGTTAATGGTTTAAATATTGGGTGTCCCCCAAAAGCTCTTGTGTGAGACAATGCAATGCAGTTTAAAGAAGAAATGATTGGGTTTAACCTGATCAGTGTGTTAATCCACTGGGGTCTGTACTTTGTGGTAAGGGGAGTTCTCTCTCTCTTTTTCCTGGTTCCATGCTCCAGTTGCTTTCCTCTGCCACATCCTTCCACTGTGATGTTCTGCCTCATCTCGGGCCCAAAGGAATGGAGTAGGCCAGCTATGGACTGAGACATCTGCAGCCATGAGCCCCAAATAAACTTTTCCTCCTCTAGAATTGTTCTTATCAGGTCTTTTGGTTGTATCAGTGAAAAACCTGACTAAAACAATAAGTAAGCAAGTAAATAAAATAAATATAAAATAAAATAAGAGAGTCAAAAACCATGTGACCTGCCCAACAACAAACTCCCCCTCACCCCACTCAATATTTGTTATTATCAGAGAATTCTGGCCTGAAGAGATCAGGGGTCTGACATCCAGTAGAAATTCTTACATTCTTTGGCTTTCTCCACCTCCATGTAGCTCTTTTTGCTTGCTTAGTGTTGCAAAGAGACTTCCAGCAGCTGGGAACTTGTGGGAAGACTTGTTAATGATCTCCTATCATGTTCTCCAGGCAGGGGACACCCATCTCCATTTGCACATCAGCCAGCCAGGTGGGAGCTCCCTCGCTTGCTCTGTGGGATTCAGAGTCTTTATTTTCTGTGTTTTTCTGGCCTGAGTAAGCCATGGGAATTTTTTTCTTTTCTACAATAACCTGCTCTTCACAGAGCCTTGCGCTGCTGTGTGGTCAAATTTGGCACAGAGAAGTCCATGGAAAATGGCCCCAGCGTGGGTGACAGCCCTTGCCCAAACCCTTCTCAGCCTGAGCACCTTTCTTAGTAAATCCTCTGCACACCACATGCTAGGACATCCATCTAAACTTGAACTTGGACAGAGGGTATAGCTCAGTAGAGCACCTGGTCAGCCTATGAGGTCCTGGGTTGATCCCAACATGCGCGCGCGCGCACACACACACACACACACACACACACACAGTCCTAGTCTCCTAGTCTGGGATCAGGAAGATTGAGGGTCTCAGGAAACATGTGTGGATGTGTGGCAGATGAAAACCCTGGATCTCCTAACTCCACCACCCACTCCCCTTTGTCCCCTACCTTTCACAAGGAGGTAAAAGGAAGTCAAAGCTATAATGGGCTTGGCTGCCCTTCCCTTAGCCTTCATCTCCCCTCCTGCCAGAATGGTTGGAGAGGAGCGCCTGCTTGGTGAGCAGCCATTCATGCCACCCCCAGTCCTGACACATCACATCTTGTTGGCTGGGGAGCAGGAGCTCAATGATTAACCAGAGGAGGCCATCTGTGGAGGACTAGTGGAGCCTTGTGTTCTGGTTAGCCATGCAGACCTGAGCCACGGTGTTCCCTCCCACTCCCACACAGGAGAAAGAGGGGGGCTCGTTTCTGTACTTCTGCCTCTTGCCGCAAAAGGAGAGTGGGAATCCAACTTCTGAAATTCTGACTCTGTTTCTACATAGCCCATACTCAGACCTGTGGAGCCAGACAGACCTGGCTTTGACTTCATGTTTCACCACTTATTTGCTTGGTGATTTTGGACTAGTACCTTAACTTCTCTGGGCTGCAGTTCAGTCTCCAAAGCACACAAATCAATGGAATACACCCTATTCGTTCAAACCTGGTTTCATCCTGGGAGCAGCTTGTAGAGGGTTGTGTTTTTCGCACTGACCACAAGGTCGCATCAGGTGCCATCCCAGAGTCAGGTCACACCACCCAACCCAGAAAATCTAAGACTTTTCCAAATTCTCCAAGACTTTACACAAGGTGCCATCCTATCTTGTCTTGCTGTTTGTGATAAATGCATCATCAATAACACTGAAGTCTGAGAAGAATGCCATTCATTTTTGGAAAAGACTTCCCTGCCTAACTGATTTTTGTACTCTCCTCACATTTGGGGGGAGGAAATATCATGTTTTTGATGACTTCAGCAGGTCACCTCTGCAGATGGGATTTGTCAGCTGTCTACCAGATCCTCTGATAGACCTCCCCCATGCAAAATTTCATTTGGTCCTCATAGCCAATCAATGGAATAGGTATTGTTATCCCATTTGTGGATGAGAAAATTGAGACTCAGAGACACTGAGTCAAGTACCCAAGCCAAGAGATGACCATAATTCAAACTTACACTTTTTAATTCTATAACCTATTACATAGCCTATGTCCTTCCACTGGGAAAGGTCCTGGGTGTGTCTGGAGCAGAATTCTCCTGGGGTGGTAGTTCACACAACTGACCCATCCTTCAACCCTACTCAGGGGTCGTCCTTCAGCAGAATGAGGGCACCACTCTCTCTGACAACAAAATGTTTGCTGGAAAGCTCTGTAGAAAAGCATGCTAAAGAACAGACAGGAACTAAGAGACTGATCAGATCTTATCATGGTGTCTATGAGAAAGCTGCTATTTCAGAAGATATCATCGGAAGATGCCCTCAGATTTTAAATGTCCTAAAGAAAAACAGAAAGGCCACCACAGGAGCATTCTTGGAAAGAGCTAAATTGCTAGGCCGTTCCACATTCAACAGACATTTACTAGCTGCTACTATCTACGAGATGCTGCCCAGCACTCTGAAGGTAGAAAGATAATTAAAGCTCATCACTTTTGACAGAAGCTCACAATTCTATTTGAAAGTCTCATAATTATATGTGAAATCTATAAAGTAGATCAGAAAAGATGCAAAAATTGAAGGACAGAAAAAAAAAACAGAAATAAAAGTGCCATGGACTCTTAAGTATTTATTAAGTAGCTGCTACTTTTGTTCTAAGTGCACACCGGTGGCTAAATGCTCTTGTTGAGCTATGTTAAGGACCTACCTTATCCTGTAGAGTGACTCCAAAAATCTCTAAGTGTTAGACTGAAAACAAGTAATGCTCATTAGATGCAGTATTTGAAGTGTACCCAGGTATTTGGTTTCAGGTAAACTTTACTGTTTAAAAGAACTGCTTTTACTTGCTAATCATGTTGACCTTGGGTAATCAATTTCTCTATGCCAGGCTTTTTTTTTTTTTTTTTTTCACTAAAATGAGGGTGAGAAGAGTGTTTACCTCCTTGGCTTATTGCGAACATTGAATAAAATAATATGTGTGTCTGGGGGGAATATGTTTAAGTGATCAGATGTCATGAGTTAGTCATTGTTAACAGCTACATCATGAGTGGTTAAACATTTTTTAAATAATAAGAAATTATATTCCTGTAGAAAAAACAGAGGGACTGGATTGTGAATGACTTATCTCTGCTTTCAGTTATTTCTTCTCCTCAGTAAAATCCAATTGCTTTGGCCACACGACTCCATCCATAAACCATAAATGTTTCTCAGTGCTCACATGTGCAGCAATCAAACTGGAAGCCTTGTTGAAGGCTGATCCAGCAGGTCTGGTCAGTGCCCCCAAGTCCCACATTTCTAACAAGCCCCCAGCTGATGCTAATGCTTCTTGACAAAGATACTTGTTCACCTGGTAATAGCAACACAATTTGTATTAGTTGTATCCAGAAAGAAATAGTACACTTTGATAGAACAAATCTAGTTGGATCCAAAAATATAAAATACAGGCAAACATCTTAATCTTCTTATGATGATTCATTAAATGGAGAGCTCATTTTAGATTAGATCACCTCACTCCAGGGCCTGGGTCCTGAAAGCTTTCAGAAACTAAAATTATGGTTTTCCTTTGGAGGCAGTAAAATGCAGGGACCAAGAAGAGTACAAGAGCTAGAGTCACTCCAGGCTTGAATCCCTAGGAATGTAAGCTTGGGTAAACTACTTCGCCTTTCTAAGCCTCGATTTGTCTGGTTGTAAAATGGGCATCAGAATGGCATTTACTTGCCTTCTCTTGTTAAGGACTCAGTGAAAATACAGACAAAGCATTTAACCCAAAGCCTGTCTATAGCAACGGCACCACAAGCACTAACTATTTAACCTTAAGGTTTCAACTCAACCCATCCATGGGGATTTCTTGTCCCCTACTATCATGTATCTGCAACCTGGTCACAACCTATAGAAATGCAAATACAAGATTTTACCCTTAAAGACTGAATACTGGGGCGGGAGTGGTGGCTCAGTGGCTAAGGTGCTTGCCTTGCGTGTGCAAGGATGCAGATTCAAACCCCCGTACCATGCACACAACAAAGTGTAAGAGCAATGAAAGCCAAATGAAAAACTAAACAACATTAATTCTCTATTTCTCTCTCTTTCTCACTCACTCTCCCTCTCTCTTAAAAAAAAAAAGACTGAATATTGTTATAATACTATTCTATGACTTAGAAATTTTTTTGTTTATTTGTTTGTTTTTATTCTTCTTTGAGATAGACTAAGATGGAATCTTAAGACTTCGAGATATTTTTAGTTTTACCCACTACTAAAAATTCTTGTTGTGGAAAGTGGAATAAAGAAATACTGAGATACTGAGAGCTGGGCCTGGTGGTGCATGCCTGTAATCCCAGCAACTTGGGAGGCCGAAGCCAGATGATCATAGGTTCAAAGCCAGCTTTGGCAATTTGTTGAGGTGCTAAGCAACGAGTCCCTGTCCCAAAATAAAAAGCAGGGCGGGGGCAGCTGAGATGTGGCTTAGTGATTAAGTGCCCTTGAGTTCAATCTCCAGTACCCAAAAATAAGCAGAAAAAAACCAGAAAAGGAGAATCCCTGGAATCCTTGGAATTTGCCTACTTGTTACTCAGAGCCATTTCTTCCCTCCGAAAAAGGGAAAGTCAAATTAGTACCTGTGGTTGATCACACTGTTCCAAGGACTGGCAGTGGCCATCAGGGCAGCAGCCAGCTCAAACAACCAAAGACAGAATGGTGGGAGGGATGGGTGAGGGAAAGCAGCGCTCTAGCCCTGGCTTAGCAGGGCAGTCACAGGCCAGCAAAGTCACCGAGCTGTGTTGACAAGGGTTTCCAGAAAGTCATTGCATATACCAGGCAAGTCTGAGTTTCAAGTCACGGTCTCTAGCCTCAGGGAGCCCACCGTATTGTTAAAGAGGCAAGATTAGGGTAGGGGCAGAAGAGGAACAAAATCAGTATCTGTACAGAGAAAAAGGGGAATGTTGGGAGAAAGAGAGGAAAAAGAAAGGGGAAAATCAAGGAGGTAGATGTGATTAAAGGGAGGGAGAAATAAAAGAGGAAAGGAAAGTGGAAAAGAAAAAAAAAGTAATATGAATATATCACAAATGCTGACTAAAAAGAAAAAATAATGTGAAGACGCTAAAGCATGCATCCTGATTCCCTTGAGGTGGGGTGGGGGAATGATTGACCATGTAAGCCAGGAGGAAGAAGAAATATACACACAGAAATTTGATCAGCTTTGGTAGCTTATGATACTGGAAAAGACAAAATCCGGTTATGCTGTGGTTCCTGTCCCCTATAAATTTCATCTGTTGCCAATGTGATAGTATTAAGAGATAGGACCTTTAAGGGATGATCAGGCCATAGGTGAATGGCTCTGGGTCCCTTATAATGGGGTGTGATGGTTCACCTACTTGCCTTCCTGCTTTCTGCCACCTAAGGACACAGCTGTTCCCCTCCAGAGGACGGAGCTTCAGGTGCCATCCTGGAAGTAGAGCAGCCCGTAGTGAATCTTCCGGTGTTTTGATTGTAGATTTCTCAGCTTCCAGAACTGTGAGAAAAAAAATTCTGTTCTTTATGAATGACCCAGTTTTGGGTATACTATTATAGCAGGACAACCAGGCTGACAGGTTCCCTTTTCTTACAGGAAAGCTTAGAGATATACTCTTTGCTCTTTCTTCCTTTCACCTATTAGAGCCCATGAACCCGGGGAAATGGCTGAAATCTGAATGGGGGACTGAAACTAAGAGGTCAGCCAGCTCCCACAGCCAAGTCAGAAGTCTCCAAAATTGCAAATCAAATTTGCTCCAGCCTGAAGCCTGCTTCCTCTCCCCAGTCGCTGTGAGGGTTGCATACCTAACTGTCCACCTTTGGAGCCAGGCAAACTCCATCAAGCTGAAGTCTCAGGTTCACATGCATCATAACTGGCAGAAATCGCCCCCTGATCTAGTGCAGTTCACCACGCAGCTCCTCTTCATCCTCCCCAGCACCTCACACCAGTCAGTGTTCACCTGCTCTAACCAGATCAAGGCTAAGTGAAGAAACCCTTCTAAGAATGCATCCACGAGAGATACAGGGCTCTTCCGGCCCTCTGAATGCCCCCCTCATTTGATAAGGAAAATAAAATTTCTGACAGATCTGCCACCTCTCAGGGGTCATTCCGCTTTCTGAAACTCAGAGAAGAGCCCTGAATTGACCAGAACTACCCTTCCCCCTCCCCCCCAACTCTGAATTATGTTCCCATGTCTAAAGCTGCAGAACTGGAGGTTGGTCATTTTGAGAATTAAGAGGATTTCAGGTTGAATTAATCAAAATCAAAACTTCAGGCCCCTCATGATCCCTCTCTAGAGACTCTCCATAAAGTCAGACCTCCTCGCAGTCCATTTTAGAATTTTTTTTTGGGGGGGGGCAATAGCTGTTCAGAGAAGTTTTACAACTCCTGAAACATTCTATCTGTCGCATCTGCTCCACGGCAACAGACCAACGGTGCCTCATTTAATTAGATGACTTCTCATAAAATGTAGGGTTTGGACCTGAGATTGTTCTGGGAGATACACTATGCAAATATCCCATTGGCTTCACCAGAGCACAGGAATTTAGTTTGGAGAAACACAATAGCCGGGGAGCCAGAGGAAGGGCTCAGAGTCTGGTACTGGTCAGTTAGCCCAGGACTTCTTCCAGAGGGTTCCAGGGGTACCTAGCTTGGTCTTCAGCAGGTGGGGCATGATGCCCATGCCACACCTTGTCCTGGGACTCTTAGACAAAGGATCTTGGCCAAGTACTTAAGCAATCTGAGTGTGTTTGCTCATCACAATAAACATAATAATGTCAACCTCATAGGGCTCTTATAAATGCCCAGTAAAAGAAAGGGTGAAGGAATGCAGCCCTCCTGACAGGAAGAAGGAGGCAGAGGGAAGTTAAGGAGCTTGCCCAAGTTCAGACAGGTGGCAGGCTGCGGTGTAAACCTACTGACACATCCTGTGTTCTCTTTCCACTCAGCTGGATAAGATAGGTGAGAAATGTGCCCATGATTGCCACAGCCTCACCTCCGAGACCTGGCTCCCAGCTGGGTGATACACTTCTGCTCAAGCAGCTTTAGCTCAACAGAGACTTTTGGGGGGCAAATTTTATCACAATCACAGAAGCCTTTCCAAGCAAACAGGTGAAGTGCGGGATTTCCCCAAGCTCTAACTCAGCTCAAATTCCCTGTCAAGGTCCAGGATCTGAAGCTGGGGCTCCTCCAAGTGCAAGCAAGCAAGACACCATGACAGCTGCCTGCCAACTCTTGTACGCATCCCTGCCCACTCATCCCCCACTCCCTGCACCCTATGTTAGAGCTCAGAACTTGGCTAAAACCATCAGTATACAAATTTATTATACGGAGTGTTTACCAAGGTAGGTCAGCTCTTTATAATATTTAATATTCACAATTAAACTAATATTCAAAATTAAACTGAGTGCATTTTTTTAACCATTCCCATTTCACAATAAAGGAAACCGAGGCCTAGAGAGCTGAAATGACCTGCCCAAGGTCATACACCTAGAAAAGGTGAGGCAGGATTCAAACTCAGGTCCTCCTATACCAGAGCCAGTCCTGGATAGGACAGCACTGTGCTAGCCCCCTTGTAGCCAGACCAGACATTCAAAAATGCAAAACTTGCCGGATAGGCAGTAATGCAAATGCACATACGGCCAGATGCAGATCTACCCTGACAGGTAACCCAGGTGGCCACTTGGCCATGGAATGTGCCCAGCCAGATAAGAAGGCAAATGCCTGGCACCTCATGGGGCCAGGGCACATATCGGGTTTCATTGCTGGGCTGTGGCTACACAGAGCTCTATGTGGTCCTCACCTGCCAGGACTGGCTGGCACTGAAGTCCACAGCCTGCCAGGCATGACAAGCCCGTCAGTCTGCCCCTGGGGCCTTCTCTTGCACTGAGTAGCACTCCTAATGTCTACTCGGTGAGGGGGGCAGGCAATGCTCTCCAGCACCACATAGCAGCAAACCCAGGTACAGAGCTCCTTTTTACCTCTGCCTTGCCAAGTCCTATCTTTCTTTCAAGGCCACCTCAGGCCTCCCCTCCAGGCTCAAGAGCAAACTCTAGCCAAACGTAGCTGTATGACATTGGATGACACATTTCATTCCTCTGAGCCTTCATGCCCTTTTGTGAATAAAATGGGGGTAAAATTATCCATGTCAATACTGATTTCAATATCCACACTGATATCACCACTAACCTTCTGGAGGAGAGCTTCAGGTGTGATGTGCTGTACTGAGTGATTTCCATAAATGGGCTCTTCATCCTGGCAACCTGAAGCAGGTACTAATTTTTTAAATTCATTTTACAGGGAGCCAAGGCTTAGGATAGTTAAATGAAGCACCCACAAGGACAGGAAGAGGGAAAAGTCAGGATTAGAATTCTCATCTGTTCCACTCTGACACTTCTGCTTTTCACCATTATCTTAATCCCAGTTACCTGGTCAGGGTCCATTCCTGTGTTGGAATGTAGGATCCCCCCAAAAGCCCATGAGCAGCTAAAAAGGAGAGAAGACAGACAAGGAAAACAAAATGAGTCCTGCGGGAGGACCACGGCTGACTGCCCTCTTCCTCTCTGGTCTAGGACTGGCCTAGTTCTCACTCCATCCCCAACTCGTTTCTGCTGAACACACCTACAGGGAACAATGCGTCAGAGTCAAAAACAGAAAAATTAAGTTTCTTAGATTTAATGCCTCTTCAACAGACTTAAAGGACCAGAGGAAAGCAGCTGAGACAATTTCTATGGGAAAAAAGAACCTTGCTTTTGAGTTATCAGTTTTATGACAGTATTAATTCCACCTGTCTGTCTGTTACATCTCAAATTAAAACAATTTGCATATTTGTTAGAGGGCTTTGAAATTCAGAAATCCATGTACTATAACTAGAAAAGAAAAAAAAAATCAAGCAAAGCAAGCCAGGGCTCGTTCCCAGGAGATACAACCGAAATTGACCAGAATCCAGCACAGTGATTCTGGGTGCTTTCCCGGCACAGACTCTGGCTGCAGCCTGGATCTCAGCTCAGTCTGGCCTCTCCTCTCTGGGCTGCTGGAAGGGGAGTCTAGCCTGGCTAGACACATCTAGCCTGGCTAGGACACATCCTAGTCCTGACTTTAAGCAACAGGCTGGCCCTAGGGTACTTTACGTCCTTCTTGATGCTTCCAAACTCAAGCTAGACAGAGCAGATGATCAGAGAAGGCAGCTTCAGGACCTTCACCTTAATCCAACGAGGAGGAAATTTCAGAAGAAAAAAAAAGAAAGAAGCTCCTATTCCAAGCTGAGCACCTTTAACTGAACCCCCACAAGCTCAGAGTTCAGTGTTATTGTCTCTATTTTATAGATGAAGAAACTGAGGCTTAGAGAGGTAATGTGGCTTGACTAGTGTCTTAAAGCTTATAAATTAAGCTAGAATTTGACTCCAGGACTGGTGGCCCCAGATTTCACTCATTACACTTGACTGCTCCTCCTCCCCTGAAAAGGCATCAGAGGTCAGCTCAAGCCATGTGTAGCCATGAGCAGGGCACTGTGTGCACATACCATAGCCTGGTACCTCCGTCACTTTGTCCTGGGCCTGAGGTCAAATGGAATCATAACTGGGACAGGGGGCTGGTGAGGTGGCCTCAGATATTACCATCTGACTGGTTCCGTGTTCTTGTGAAGGTTCTTGGTTTCTGGCGGTGGAGACAGGATTGGGAGCATGCCAAGGCCATGGTACAGGGCAAAGGGCACACCCATAAAGGTCCCTGAAACCTCCTGCCCCCAATTCCTTGCCAACTCCAGGAATCTTGGGGTTACAGGCCAGCACTGAGCCCTGTTCTCTATCCAGGATCCTGGGACTGTCAGAACTTGACCCCAGTCTTGTTTGGAGACAACACAGGAGAATGTAGGTGGTCAGCCCAGCTCCCCCTCCCGACCCCCAGTGCCAGCCATTCCCCATCACAAACACATTATAGCACACCCTCCATTCACTAAAATTCCATTCCTCAATGGAGCTGTGGAAACTGACTCTAATGATAATCAGGACTCTGTGGCCACCTGCCTCAATTTTGATAAAAGAAGAGAGCAGGAAGAAGAGAATGAGCAGTATGGAGCATCTACCCTTTGCCACTAAGTGTGCACATAACATTTCTCTTTATCCTTCCCAAGAACTCAGCATGATGATCAATCTGATAATAAGTCCATTCACTAGAGTAGGTACAGTGATAGGCTATGAAGGAGAGGTTGCTTGGGTTCAAATTTTGGTTCCTCTTCTTACACTGTGTGCCCTTGAGCAAGTTACTTCCCTCTCTGTGCCTCAGTTTCCATACATATCAGCTCCTGAAGAACTTTGACTAATACAGGTAACAGTAATACCTACCTCGTGGGGTACTGTGAGAAATGATGAGTTGAAACACATAAAATTTTTGGCATACTACATGGCCGAGAGTGCAATATGCTTTATTGTACAGATGGGAACATTTATTCAAACCACCTGCCCAACAGTTGAAACCAAGGACAGTCTGACTCAGAGGACAGAGGGAGATGGAGTTGCTGAAGTTCATATGAGAGAATGACACCAAGCCCACAGTAAGGAAGCAAGATGTCCTGGCCTAGTGCTGGGCTACAATGGGATTGGGACCAAGGACATCTGTGTTTTGATTCATCCCAAGACCAAGCAACAGGGGATTGTCCCTTCAGTTCCCAGGCAGAGTTTGGGGAATAGTCAGGATGACCAGCTTTCCCTGGTTTTCCCAAGACTGTCCCTATAGCACTTGAAGTTCCACATCCCAGTAACCCACTTAGTCCCTGCCAAACCAGGATAAAAGAAACAGAGCTCCTGGAACAAAAGAGACCTGGAATGTAAGAAATTCCTCCTAGTCCACGAGATCCTCACACTCACTAGCTTTGTCTTAGCGACCCGGCTTCATACAAAGAATATCTTCAAATTTTCCCAAGGCAGTTCCAACCCTCCTTTGCCAAAGCTATTCGATTCTCTTCAATCTCCTCTGAGCTGAGACTCTCAGTCCCACAGTAAGAGCCTGCAAATCTCTCATTTCATCCACAGATGAGGAAACTGAAGCTCAAGGACAGAAAGACGTGCATTCTGAAAGTTACTCAATGCCTTCTTCTAGGTCCCAGAGGGGCCTGGTCTATGCTGTCAATCACATTCTGAGCTATAGCATCATCCACATTGATCTTGGAGAGGGAGCTCAGGCACAAGCAAAGCCCACAAAAGGTGCCTTTTCTCTAAAAATAATGATGGATTAGATGTTGCTAGGCATTACTGTTGAAGGGGCCCTGAGATCTAAAGGTTCCTGCAGATAAAGAGCTTCTGTGCCCAGACAGACCCACCTGCCTGTTGATCAGCTCCGCCATGTCCCACTCTCTCAGGAAACAAAAGTCCCCCCAAAGGCAATGCTCCCACTGAACTTCCAGGGTGCCACTGAGCACCCTTGAAGTGACTCTTCACATCCAGGGAAGGTGACTCTTCACATCCAGGGAAGGGAGAACCAAGTCAATGGTCCCAGATCTGGAGAAGGAGACAACTGAGTCACCGAGACTGGCATAGACATAGCATAAAGCTGTTATGTAGAGCCCTTTCTGTCCCCTCTCCCTATCCTTCCCTTCCTTTTCTTCCTCTCTCTGGAACCATGCTTAGGTCTGCCCCCGCCCCAGGGCAAGTTTTCAAAGCTTTCTAATATTAAAACGTACCTCTCTTGGACCCTCTCTCTCACTGTTTTCCTCATCTTGTCAGAAAACTAGATCTGATGAGCACCAAGGTGCTATGATGCTAATGAGCTTCCTCTCTGGGGTAACAACTTCTGCCATGGGCTTCAGTGGGGTTCACAAGGTGGAAGAAGAGGGACCAGGACTTGGGAAGTCCTTTGGCACAATGGAGCTAAGCATCAGGCAGGATGAAGAGGAGAAGGTTGTGGTTTTAAGAAACTCACAAAGATTCAAAAGCCATGAGCGTCAGTCCTAACCTATCATGCCAATATAATGTGCTTTGGACCTGCCCCACCATGGAGGCTTCCAAGAAGCAAGTCTGGGAGGCAAAACCGCCACTGCTTCCTCTTAAGCCAGGAATTGCCAACAATTGCCTCATCTATCAGGCTATTGGGGTGGCCTAAAGAAGGCCACTCCTCAGGAGAGCTGGGCCCATCCCTGCTGCAAAGTCAGCTAATGTTTTCATGATATATTTGCCTGGGTCTTCACAGGGGTTTCTGCCCCCTGTTTCCCAGGCAAACCTCAATGCTATAACCAGAGATGTTCTACTTGGGGTTGTTGGAAAAGGCATCCACGCACACAGGCCTATCCATTCTCACAGTCAGGAAGAGGCCCTCTCATGCCCATGGTCCATGGCCTGTTTCTAGAGTCTTGTATATCTGTCCATCAACTTTCCAAGTGAAACTTCCTGAGCCTTGGGGACACTAGGTCACTTGCTCAAGGCCATGCTGCTGCTAGTGGATTTGAATCCTGATTTGCTTCCAGTGACCACCATTTACTTTTTATTGTAAGCATTAGATAATGACAAAATAATACACATAAAATGATTAATTAGAGCAAAGTCCAGTATATTTTAAGTGCCTATAAACATTAGCTTTTTAAAATAGACATTATTATCAACCAATTTTCACAAAGTTCTGAGTTTTAGCAAGGTTCCACAGTTTTCTCAAGGTTTCTCATAACTAAGTGAAAGTCAAAACCAAGATGACTTTGTCATGCTGTTTGCATGAAAATAAAACCCACCAAATGAAGTTGCTCCTCCTTTGTTTGCATTGCCTTCATGGACTAAATCTCTACATATTTGTCACGCAGAATGCCAAGGAAGGTAGGGTTAAAAAGTTAGGGTATTGCAGTCAAAACATGAGAGGCATTTCTTGCAAGTTGATTATTTTCATGAGAAGGTAATGAATACCCATGTTGTTATGACTTCTACTTTTCCTATCCTGGGTCAGGGAGAACTCCAGGTCATTATCGAAGGTCAAGGACATGACTTATGGCTCACAGGTCTGCTCTGAAATGGATTTGACATAAATATGCTGTTATTTAGTCCTCCCTAAAGGAGATGGCACCTGGGTCCAGCCAAGGTGTGGGCTTGCTATTTTCAAAGATCTCCCAGGAAAAATCTCAGGTCTTCTGAGCTACATCCATCCTCCTTTCCTTCCCACATAGCTAATGATAGCTGTTATCTGGTACTTTGTATGTATGTGGCCATCTGCTATGAGCATCTCAATTCTCATAAAAGGCCTCTGATTAGAGGGATTATGGTCTCCAATTTGCAAGTGAGGATGAGAGAGGATGTCACCTGCCCAACTGGAAAATCAAGATGCCACCATTCATACCTCTTGCAGCCTCCTGCCTGCATGCATGTCATCCCACAGTTTAAGCTTACTGTGTCTTGTGTTGTCTGTCCTCCTTGGAGAGAGAACACTTTCTCCCAGCATGCATATAGCAACACTTAAAACATTATCATTAGGTGCAGCTCCTTTGGAGGGTCATGTGTCAGTGTCTATTAAAATTGTAAATTTGCATAATCCAACACAGAGCCATTCCACTTCCACTGTCCTAGACAAATACTCACAGAATTGCACAAAAGAGCTATGTCTTAAGGATCTTCACTGAAGCATAATGGTCATGGACATTTGATTACAGCTTTAATGTTCGCCAACTAGGAAATGACCAGAAACAAAACCCAGAAAACAAAGAACTGTAGCATACACTCAATATGAAATTTGGAGCAGTGGTAGAAAGGAATAGATGAATCTGCTTATACTTAGATGAAAAGAGGGTCAAGACATATTGCAAAGTGAAAAAAAGTTTCAGAATGGTGTTTATAAGCATAATTCCATGTATTAAAGAATGTTCAGAGATTCTCATGTTTTCTACACAAACATACTCATGTGTGAACATGTAGGAAAACATCTGAAGTTATATAAACCTCAATGATTACCATTCTCCATTGAGTGGGAAAAGTGAAAAAAAATAGGGAATGATGGTCAGACAGGATTCCAATCTTACCTGAGTAGGTTAAACCTTTTCTTTTTCTTTTTCTTTTTTTAAAGAAAGAGGGGACAGTGAGAGAGAGACAGAGAGACAGAGAGAATCAATTTTTATTTCGTTTTTTACATGACTTTCGCCACTCTGAGACTTCGTTGTGTACATGGTGCTGCGGTTTGAACTTATGTACTTGTGCATGCCAGGCAAGCACCGTAACTGCTGAGCCATTGCTCCAGCCCAGCTTAAACCTTTTCTAATGAATAATGTGTTCATGAATTACTTCCAAATTATAGCAAACCTAAAATAAAGTTGTTTTAATTATTTACATTGGAGAAATGGTAGCATGCAGTGGTCAAGGATGCAGTGTAGAGTGGGACTGATCTTGGCTTTCATCTCAGTTTGACCACTCAATAGCTGTGTGACCTTAATACACTGTGTAGCTTCTGTGTCACTTTAGCCACATCCATACTATGAGGTTGATAATAACACCTCATAAGATGAAGTGAGGAATTAAATGAGGTAATGGGTGAAGTATTTAACCCTGTGCCTAGAGAAAAATAAGTCATTAATAATTATTGGCAGCTTTTATAGCTCCTAAATCCCTGTGAGGGTCTGAGATTTGGAACATAGCACTACAGGGAGCTATTTAGGAGTAGCAAGTTTCCCAACACAGCTCCAGGATTTCCATCTGGGGGTACTGAGAACTCATGACCCTATCACCCTGCATGCGCACGCGCGCGCGCACACACACACACACACACACACACACATCATGGGAGCATGGGAGAAGACATGGAAGGGTGGGTGAAAGCCAAGAGGAAAGCAGTTAGGAAGCAAGGGCATAGCACCTGTGCACTAAGATCAGAAGATGCTCATGTGCTTTTGGAGCAAGAAGACTGGACTGAACTGCAGATCATCCAACAACCTGTCCTCAGCATGGAGTGGCCCAGGAATCCCCTTAGCTATGAGGGCAGGATATCACTCTCAGGGAGAAAAAATCCCTAGAAAGAAACACTTGGAAATAGAAAGGGGAAAACATAAGAACTTGAAGAGCGTATTTCTTCTTTCCTGTAAGGTCCTTGCTTGACTGATCCTGCTAAGTTCCAGCTGGGCAGAGGTAGACAGAGATGTGGGAGCAGAAAGAGGGGCCTGGGAAGGTCCAGTTGAAAAGCAGGGGGTCACATGAAGTAAGGGCTGGGGGTCCCCACTTGTCCCTCCCAGGCCAGTACAGACCCAAAACACCACATTGCTGTTAAAAACATACAGGTGCTATGCAGCACAGGGTATTCAATGGCATCCCTGTGACTGACTTGGGGACAAATAACTGTAATGTTTCCCTTAAAGTTCAGGCCAGGGACTAACACTTTGCTTGGCTCCCTGCCAGAATCTGCAAACATAGGTCCTAAGTGTTGCTTTACAGAGCTGAATCCTGCATATCCTGATTAAATATTGACAAAGCTCTACCTGCCTTATCTTGATTCAGTGAAAACCCAGTCCCCAAGGAGCTGTGTGGGGCAGAAATAACCTCTACAGCATAGCCACGGATGCTCTCATGGATTTGTTCAGCAAAGATGCTTCTTTAAGACCCATAAAATCTAAACCCACACTCCCTGGCAAAAGAAGTTTTATGAATTGTTAGACCCTAAAACAAAAGTCTCCACCAGTCATCTGGGCTTTAGGGACAAATAGCAGTAATGTCACCTGTGGAACTTAATAAATCACTCATTAACTCTCTACCAGCCGGCTGGCTTGTAGGTGAGGAGAGGGGACTGGGAGGGTGGAGAAGCTGGTCATCAAAGGCTCCTGGTCCCTGAGTTGCTGACCAAATCAGGACCTTCCAGCCCAGAGGTCAGGGGGCTTGCCCTAGTGTAAGGGAGCCCAAGAGTTCCATACTTCAAGGAAAAGACCAGCTGAAATCAAGTTCCAAACAGCAAAAGTTATCTCCAGCTCCCAGCCTGCCCCTCCAGGTCTTTCTGGCCATCCAGGAGCCTGGCTTCCTCACCATGTTCTCCCTCAGAAGGTTTTAGATTCCTGATCAAGACCCCTGTACTCCCCTCCACTAAAGCAGGAGGATTGGGATATGATTCTCTTCCTGGAGATGAGGAGGGGTAACATCCTGTCCTAGGTTGCCTTGTCAACAGAGGCCATTGGGGTCTTCCTCACCAAGAAGGCTTTTAATGGCAGGAAGCCTGGCAGCTAAGGAGAGGGAGATATTCAGAGGGTTGTGAGCTCTGGCCCTTTCAACACCCTTAGGTGGAGTTGAGGTTCCTACTCCCACTGGCAAGAAGTGAATCCAATCAGAAGAACATACACACAGGACTGAGTCTTCTGTTTGGACAATGCCCTAAGACCCTTTTGGCAGAGCCTCTGGTCCAATGTCATCATTTACTTCCTCCCACCACTCAATAGGCAACATATCTCTTGAGGACATGAGGATCCCCATATGGATAGGGCTGCTGATCCCCCCTAGTAGAGTTCCAGAGCTCACAGAGGGGGCCACATTGCTCTAGAACACTATGGATAGTCTTCTGTTCTGGTATCAGATCCCACAGGCTGCAGAGAGGACTCTCTAAGGGAACAGGTTTTCTCCCTCACAGTCATCACAGTGACAGGTCACTCAGAAAGACATCAGGGCTGGGCTCAGTGTTTTGCATACATTATCTGATCTAATCCTTAGGGCAAACTTTGGAGGACCCTATTCATAGGTGGAGAAGCTAGGAGAGAAGGGCACCAAGCAACTTGCCCTTGATTGCATGGCTATCAAATGATAGAGAAAAAGGATTTGACTCTAGATATGCCTGACCTAGACCATGATCGTAGCCAGTTAGAGTCCAGAGCTGGACTGCCGAGGCTGCTACACGATGAAATGAGTTCATATCAGTGACGCACTTGCAACAGTGCTTAACATGTGGCACACTATATGAGTGTTTTTTACATTATAAAAAGCTCTGTGGGAGCACAGACCCTGCATATCCATGTGACTGGGATGACAGCTAGGAAAAAGCAGGAGAATGAAGCATGACTGAATAGCCTCTCAGCCCTCTCTAGCCCTTTTCAACTCCTGACCCTTCTGCTAACCACATCTGGTGAGAAGGAGATGAGGGTCATCTCCTTCATAATTCTCACCCCAGACATAGGAAGCTCTGTTTGGACTTTTGCTGGTCCTGGGGTGGGTGAGAGGAGTTGATCTGCAAGGCTCCCAGACATTCCCAACCAGACCCCTGGGTCTCAGAGGTTAGTACAGCTGGAGTTCTCTTGCATTGTGATTTCAGGGCACTGTATCTTCCAGGAGATAAGTCTGCATTATCCAAATTATTTGTGCCAGGACTTTCCCAAATTTACCAAGCCACAGGGGAATTACCTAACTGCTTAACAGTTTCTATCCAACTGTAGAGCAAAAGTTGACACCACTGGTCAAAGCCCCCGCAAAATTCCAGGACCCAGTAGCCTGCTGAGTAGAAAATGGCTGCTCAGAGTCCAGTGACTCATCCAATGGATTTGTCCTTGACCCATGGTGTTTGTAACCCAATCCCTACCTGCCCATACCTTTTGAGGGGAAGTAAATTTCATCAAGGGGATCCTTACTGCTCACTGGAGGAGGAGAGATTTCTTCAGTGGGCCTTGGGATCTCAAAATCACTTACTCTGACAACCAGATAGTGGAGGGTTCTCAAAGAAGGTGACATTTGAACTAGGAGACATTGGAAGTGAATCAGCAAAGAGAGTAAGGGCATGTATAAGATACAGAGACAGGAAGTGGCACAACTTACTTTAGAAATAGAAAGTGGGTGAAGACTATAGGGTTGTACTGGGTAGCAAATGAAAAAAAATGCACTTTTCTCTTAGAAAAAATAGTGTAAAATGTTAGGGATAGTTAATTAAATTATAAGTTCACATCTATGAGTTTTTAAATTCACCATTTAAGGAAAAACAACTAGGGAGGGGCTAGAATGGTAGTTCAGCAGTTAAAGCACTTGCCTGGCATGTGCAAGGACTTGGGTTCAAATCCCAGCACCACATACAAAACTAAACATTGGAGAAAAGGAGTCTACATGAAAAACTACATAAAATTGATTCTCTCTTTCTATTGCTCTCTCTTTAAGAAAAAAAAGAACTAAAAAAATTACTGTACAAATTGCCTAGACAGACCACCCCCAAGGACCTTGCCCAGAGGAGCCAACCCACCCAGTCCGGTCACCCTACATGGGTCCCTAGGCCTCTGATCCCTGGCCAGCGGGCTTGCCCAGGATACCTACTACCGAGGACCCAGCTTGGAGAAGCCCTACCTGTCCAGCCCAACTACAGTACAGTCCCCCAGGCCTCTGGTTCTGGCTGGCAAGCACACCCAGGACACCCACCCTCAAAGACCCCCTCCTGGAGACACCCAGCTGCAGTACACACACACACACAAGAAGTCAGGTATATTGGGCCCATCACTGCTGCCAAGGATCCCAGGTCCACTCATGGCATGCAGGGAGGCCTGTTCCAGCCCACCATGCGACACCAAGACCCTAAGACCCAGAATCACACACCTGCTGCCACATTTCTAAAATCCAGAAGGCTACCCCACATCCCCAACAGATTCCAGATCCACTCCCTGAAGCCTAGATCCAAATGGTACAGCAAAATAAGGCTCCAAGCAGAAGCTGCTTTCTGGAAGAAGGTGGTCATCAGAGGAGTGGTGTCTGACCTGACCCTTTGACCTGCAAGGAAGAAGCATCTGGATAACTTCCTTTCTTCCCTACAGGAAACCTCAATTCTAAGATCCAGAAGAAGCCTATCATAAATGAGAATCAAAGTAGAAAAGGTTCACCTCAAACCCACAACTCCCCTACCAAGGAGCCCATGGACTGGGAGCAGGATGAAAACCTAGAAAAAATTATCAATGATCTGAATACTAAAAGGAACAATGAACTAAAAGAAAATTTAATGAAGGGACTAAGTGAGAAAAAGAGATGAAAAACTCAATTATCAAAAGAACAGATATACAGAAAGAGGAACTAACGGAGCTAAAATCTTCAGTCGCTCACATCAGAAGAACAATGGAAGAATTTAATAATAGACTAATTTCTATAGAAAACAGAACCTCAACTTTTGAAGAAAGAACTTTCAATAATGACTATAGATTGAGTAAGCTTGAGCGCACAGATGCCAAAAATGAAAAAGAAAAAGAAAATCTCACAGATCATGAACAGAATTTTCAAAATGTCTGGAATGAAATTAGAAGAAACAATATAAGAGTAATTGGGATATAAGAAGAAATCAAAAGGCAAACAAATGGCATAAAGAATTTCTCAATGAAAGAATTAAAGAAAACCTTCTCATTTTAGAATACAGTCAGATATGCACATCTGGAAAGCATATAGAACACCCAATAGGCCTAATCAACTGAGAAACTCACAGAGATACAACATATTCAAAATGTATAACAGAGAAATCAAGGAAAGAATATTAAAAGCTGCAAGAAAGAAACACTTAATCACACTCAGTGACAAACCAATAAAGAACACCGCTGACTTATCTGCTCAGATCCTAGAAGTCAGAAGATCCTGGAAGTAAATATTTCATCCCTGGACGACCACAACCTTCAGCCAAGAATACTATACCCAGCAAAGCTCAGCTTCAATTCAAAGGGGAAATAAGAACATTTCACAATAAGATCAAACTTGCAACATTCCTGAATAGAAAACTAGCATTACAAAGAATTCTCAAAGATAAATTCAAGATAGAAGAACAAGCAAACAATCCAAAAAACCCTCAAAGGAAATTCAACAAAAGTACATTCTTACAAAGGACAACCAACACAGCACAGAACTCACTAATAAAACATGATAACAATGAACCACAACAAAATAACCATCTTTTTTTTTAAGAGAGAGAGGAACATTGAGAGAGAGAGAGAGAGAGAGAGAGAGAAAATCAGTTTTTATCTAGTTTTTCATGTCACTTCCACTGCTCTAATACTTTGTTGTGTATACGTTGCTGGGGCTTGAACCCACATCCTCATGAATGCCAGGCAAGCACCACAACTACTGAGCCACTGCTCCAGCCCCTCAAAATAACTATTTTAACCCTGAATGTGAAAGGTCTAACTGCACACAGATTAGCAGATTGAATCAAATAAAAAATTCAACATTATGTTGCTTACAGGAAACCTATCTTATAGCCAAAAACATCAACAGATTGAGGGTGAAAGAATAGAAAATAAAATCTACCAGGCTTATGGCCCAAGAAAGCAAGCTGTTGTCACAATCCTTATATCTGAAAAAGTAGATTACAGCCATAAACTAATCAAAAGAGATAAAGAAAGCTACTACATCACAGTAAAGGGAACAATATGTCAAGAAGATATAACTGTAGTAAATCTCTATACTCCAAACATGAACGCTCCCAAGTATGTGGGGAAAAAGTACTTCAGAACGTAAAATCACTTATGGAGCCCCAAATGATAATACTGGGACACTTTAATACTCCTCTATCACCAATAGAAAAATCATCAAAGCAAAAGAACAATAACGTGATCTCCAGGCTAAACAACTCCATATATCAAATGGACTTAACAGACATCTATAGAATATTCTACCCCAAATTGGCCAAGCTTTACCTTCTTCTCAGCAGTGCATGCATGGATCCTTCTCCAAAATAGATCACATTCCAGTTCACAAAGGAAATTTCAGCAAAGATAAAAAGTACAAATTATTCCATGTATTCCATCAGACCATGACACCATGATTCTATCAATTAACAGCAAAAATTATAACAGAAAATTTATGTATACATGGAGATTGAACAATACCCTATTAAATGAAGAATAGATCCAAGAAGATACGAGAGCAGAAATCAAGAAATTTCTAGAAGCAAATCAGAATGAAAACACAACATATGGAAACCTCTGGGACAGCATGAAAGCATTCTTTTTTTTTTTTTTTTTAAGAGAGAGGGACAGTGAGAGAGAGAGAGAAACAATTTTTATTTAAATTTTCATGTGGTCTTCATTGCTCTGAGACTTCATTGTGTACTTGCTGCTGGAGTTCAAACCCACATACCCACACATGCCAGGCAAGTGCAGTAACTGCTGAGCCACCACTCCAGGCCATGAAAGCATTCTTTTTTTTTTTTTTAAGAAAGGGGACAGTGTAAGAGAAAGAAAGAGAGAAGCAATTTTTATTTAGTTTTTTCATGTAACTTTCATTCCTCTGACATTTCATTGTGTACATGGTGCTGGGGTTTGAACTCACGTACTTGCGCACACCAGACAAGCATATTTAAGGGGAAAATTCACAGCACTGAGTGCCTACACTAATAAAAAGGAGAGATCACGAATAAACACACTTATAGTCCATCTCAAATCCCTACAAAAGTAAGAAAATCTAACCCTGAACGTAGCAGAAGGCATGAAATCAAGATCAGAGCTGAATTCAACAAAATTGAGAAGAAAAAATAAAAAATAAAAATAAAAAGAATAAATGAAACAAAGACCTGGTTCTTTGAAAAGCAAAATAAAGTTGACAGTCCTCACTAAAAGAAGGAAGGAAATGAAGCAAATCAATAAAATCACCAAAAAAAGAAGGGAGTGGTCACCACTGACACTACGGAAATCCAATGGATTATCAGAACATTTTGAAAAACTATCCTCGACTAAATTAGATAATCTGGAACTCATGGACAAATTTATAGACATATACAACAACCTCAAATTGACAAAAGATGATACTGAAAGCCTAAATAGCCTGATAACAAGCACCAAAATCCATATAGCAACTAAAAGCCTTCCAAAGAAGAAAAGCCCAGGATGTGATGGATTCCCTGCTGAGTTTTACCACACCTATGAGGAGGAGCTAACACCTCTCCTTATCAAGCTATTCCAAGAAATTGAAAAGGAGGGAGCTCTCCCAAACACTTTTTATGAGGCAACCATAACTCTGATACCAAAACCCAACAGACACATCAAAAAAGAAGAAGAAGAAAAAGAAAACTACAAACCAATATTCCTGATGAACATCAATTCAAAAATCCTTTCTAAAGTTCTAGCAAACCACATTCAAAAATACATCATGAATATAATTCATCACAATCACATGGGCTTCATTACAGGTATGCAAGGCTGGTTCAACATACATAAATCAATAAATGTGATCCATCACTTAAACAGAATTAAGGACAAAACCCATATGACCATGTCAGTAGATGCATAAAAAGTCATTAATAAAATCCAGTACCAATTTATGCTCAAAACTCTGGTGAAGATAGGGATCAAAGGAAATTAACTACTAAGGTCATATATGACAAACCATCAGCTAGTATAATACTAAATGGAGAAAAACTGAAAACATTTCCACTAAACTCAGGAAGAAGACAAGGCTGTCTGCTCTCACCACTTTTATTTAACATAGTCCTTGAGACTCTAGCCGGAGCAGTCAGGTAAGAGAAAGAAATTAAAGGGATAAAAATAGGAAGAGAGGAAGTCAAACTATCCCTTTTTGCTGATGATCCTATATCTGGAAGATCTAAAAAAATTCCACCAGAAAACTGCTTGAGCTCATAAACAGATTTAGCAAAGTGTCAGGCTACACAATCAACACCCATATATCAATAGCTTTCCTATAAACTAACAATAATAGGGCAGAAGAAGAAATCAGGAAATTGGTCACATTCACAATATCCTCAAAAAAATAAAATACTTGGTAATTAATATTACAATGGAAGTAAAAGACCTCAAGAATGAATATTATTGAACATTGAAGACAGAAATTGACGAAGACCTGAGAAGATGGAAAGACATTCCATGTTCTTGGTTAGGCAGAATTAATATAACTAAAATGGCCATTCTGCCAAAGCACTATACAGACTCAATGTCAGGGATACCAATGTCAGGGCCAGAGTGCTGGCTCAGAGGTTATAGCACTTGCCTGGCATGCACAAGCCCAGGTTTGAACCCTAGCACCACATACACAACAAAGTGTCAGAGCAATGAAAGCCACATGAAAAACTACATAAAATCCCCCACCCACTGTCCCTCTCTCTCTGTCTCAAAAAAAAAAAGATACTAATGTCATTCTTTTTTTTTTTTTAAAGAAAGAGGGACAGTGAGAGAGACAGAGAAAGAGAGAAACAACTTTATTTAGTTTTTCACATGGCCTTAGTTGCTCCAACACTTAGTTGTGTATGTGGTGCTGGGGTTTGAACCTGGGTCCTCGTGCTAGCCAGGCAAGCACCGAAACTGCTGAGCCACCACTCCAGCCCCACCAATGTCCTTCTTTACAGATAGAGAAAAAGTCACAACAAGAAAGACAAAATAAGTAGTTTCATAAAACCAGATCTAAAATTATATTATGGAGCTGTAATAACAAAAACAGCATGCTAGTGGTATCAAAATAGAAATGAAAATCAAAGGTGTAGAATGGAAGACTCTGAGATAAACCCACAAATCTTTAAACATGTGATCTTTGACAAAGTGGGTCAAAATAAAACATAGAGGAGAGATAAGCTATTGAACAAACGGTGCTGGACAAACTGGACAGTCACTTGGAGAAAACTGAAATTAGATCCTTATCTCTCACCTTGCACAAAAATAAAATCTAAATGGATCAAGGAACTAGGAATTATACCAGCTACTATACAAGTGCTAGAAGAAAAATTAGGATGAATACTCTCTCATGTAGAAGTTGACAACGACTTCCTCAACTCTCAAAGTGAAAGAAGTAAAGTCCACAATTAATGAGTGGGGTGTCATTAAATTAAAAAGTTTTATCTCAGTCAAGGAATTGGTAAAAAATGTCAAGAGAGAACCTACAGGGGATGGAGTGGTGGCTCAACTGTTTCGGCGCTTGCCTGGCAAGCATGAGGACCCAGGTTCAAACCCCAGCACCACGTACAACTAAGTGGGAAAGAATCATGGCCTGTGATTCTTACAACAGGAGACTAATAAACAAAATTTACAAAAAACTCAAAAACTCAGCAACAAAAACACAAATAATCCAATCAATAAATGGGCCAGAAAACTAAACAGAAGTTTCTCAACAGAGAAAATCAATCAAGCCAATGAATACATGAGAAAGTGTTCTGAATCAT
>PVKS010003248.1:82364-106465 GCA_004027875.1 Aplodontia rufa | reverse complement strand
TCTTCTGTAAAGGTCCGATAGAATTCTGCCATGAATCCATCAGGTCCTGGGCTTTTCTTTTTGGGGGGAAGAACTTTGATTGCTGTTTTGATCTCACTTTCTGAGACTGGTTAGTTTAGAATTTCAACATCCTCCCGTGTTAATTTGGAATGTCATATGTGGCAAGGTATTTGTCCATTTCTTCTACATTATCAAACTTGGAAGAATATTATTTTTCAAAATAAGTTCTGGTAATCATCTGGATTTTGGTTGAGTCAGTGGTGATATCTCCATTTTCATCTTTGATTTTCTTAATTTGCTTTATTTCATTCTTCCTTTTCGTGAAGTTGGCAAGGGGTCTGTTGATCTTATTTATTTTTTCAAAGAACCAACTCTTTGTTCTATTGATAATTTGTATTATTTTTTGTTCTCTATTTCATTGATTTCAGCTCTGATCTTAGTTATTTCCTGTCTTCTCTTAGGTTTGGGATTGGATTGTTCCTCTTTTTGTATGGATTTGAATGGGAGCATAAGTGTATTTATTTGGGCTCTTTCCTGATTTTTTTTTTTTAAAGAGAGAAGGACAGTGAGAGAGAAAGAGACAGAGAGAATAAATTTTTATTGAGTTTTTCACATGGCTTTTGTTGCTCTGACACTTAGTTGTGTATGTGGGTCCTGGGGTTTGAATGCATGTACTTGCGAAAGCTGGCTGTAATCACCAAGCTACAGCTCCAGCCCCGTCTTTCCTGATTTTTTATGAAGGCACTCAATGCTATAAATTTACCTCTTAAGAATGCTTTCATAATTTCTCAACAGAGGACATTGATCAAGCCAATGAATACATGAGAAAGTGCTCCAAATCACTAGCAATCAGAGAAATGCAAATGAAAACTACATTAAAATATCACCTCACGCCAATCAGAATGGCAAAAATGAAGAAAATAAACAATAATAGATGCTGGAGGGGCTGTGGAGAGACAGGCACACTAATACACTGTTGGTCGAGCTTCAGACTGGTACAGCCCCTCTGGAAAGCAGTGTGGAGAATCCTCAAAAAAAGTAGGGATGAGCGCACCATACAACCCTGGTATTCCACTCCTGGATATTTTTCCAGGGGATTTAGAATCAGCACATTATAGTGACACAGCAATATCTATGTTCATAGCAGCTCAGTTTACAATAGCTAAATCATGGAAACAACCCAGATGTCCCTCACTGGATGAATGGATCCAAAATCTGTGGTACATATATACCATGGAATTTTACACAGCAATTAGAAATAATGATATTGCAGTCTTTGAAGATAAATGGATGGCTATGGAAGAAATTATGTTGAGTAAAATCAGCTTAACCCAGAGAACCAAGGGTCGAATGTCTCCACTCATCTGTGGAGGCTGGAATTAGACCCTGGCTATTGAGAAAGGTGATCTATTATCATGCGTTAGGTTCAGATAAGGTGTAATGTTATACAACCTAATACTTTTTTAGAGATATTGTGGGGAAGGGAAGGGAGGGATAAGGGTGGGTAATTGGGGGGGGTAATTGAAGGTAAATCTAATATCCAAAAACTATACATATTTTATATTACTTTGTTAAAAACTTATATGGTTGTTCAAAAATAAAATTTAAAAAAAAAGAATGCTTTCGTACTATTCCAGAGATTTTGATACATTGTTTTATCATTCTCTTCCATTTCTATTCTTAATAACTGCCATTATAACTGGAGTAAGATGAAATGTCAGAATAGTTTTAATTTGCATTTCCCTGATTCCTGAAGATGTATATTTTTTTTAAAGATTTGTTAGCCATTTGTATTTCTTCTTTTGAGAAGTGTTTGTTCAGTCATTTATCAAATTATTGGTTGGGTTATTTGTTTTTTTGGTGGTAAGTTTTTGAGTTTTTTGTATGTTTTGTATATTAATCCTCTGTCAGAAGAGTAGCTGGCAAATATTTTCTCCATGCTATAGATGCTATCTTTACACTTTCGTTTCCTTTGCTATACAGAAGCTTTTTGATTTGATGCCATTGTGCTTATCGATTTTTTATATTATTTCCTGAGTTTTAGGGGTCCTGTTGAGGAAGTTGTTGCCTGCACCTATATGTTAGGGTGCTGACCCTACATTTTCTTCTAGAAGTTGCAAAGTTTTTTGGTATAATTCCTAAGTTTTGATCCATTTTGAGTTGACTTTTGTTCAGCATGAGAGATAGAGATCTAGTTTCATTCTTCTATCCTTGGATATCCAGTTTTCCCAACATCATTTGTTTAAAAGGCTGTCTTTTTTTTCCAATTTAAAAAAAAATTTCATTTTTAATCCTAACTATGGAGGCTAAATTTTATAAGATGACACTCAATTAATCTGGAAGAATTAATGTAATTTTTTAAAAGTGAAATTTACACAGCAATTTTAAGAAATATTTTGTGCATCTGATTCATAATTTCATCATCATACAAAACACAAGCTGTGCACAAACAATAGCTTTAGCAATATACTCCACATTCCTCAGATGATTTCAATTATCAAGGAGAAGCCTTGTGATCTTAAGCTGAAATACTAAATTGGCGAGTAAGGGCTGGTCCTGTGGTAGGGCATTTATCTGGCAAATGTGAGGGCCCAAGTTTGAACCCCAGCACCACATACACAACTAAGTGTCAGAAAAAATAAAAATCACATGAAAAAAAATAAGTAAAATGTATATATAATGGAATTCTACTCTGCTATTAGAGAAAACGATATCATGGCATTTGCAGCCAAATGGATGGAGATAGGAAAAATTATGCTGAATGAAATATCCCAAACTCAGAAACTCAAGGGCCAAATTTTTTCTCTTATATGTGGAAGCTAGAATATAATCGGAAACAGACTGAAAGCTGGCTAAGCTAATAACAACTTCAACATAGGTGAATTTTTACACTAGCAGAGGGAACCTTGCCTATGATGCTGAGGGATGAAGGGAGGGGGGCAGAGAGGGGAGGAATAGCGAGGATATCAAGGCAACTGGAGGGAGGGAGTAGGGGGGTTATCAACCAAGTGAGGAACCTTCGACTTCCATCAGAAGCCCAACTAACTCAGGGGAAACATGGGATCGGGGAGGGGGGGGAACTCAAGGGTGGGAGATCATGAACTGTCATCAGCCTTGGCTTGCTCTGTCGATATGTATATGTTCGTGAATGTGTGGCAATGATTCCCTCCTATATGTAAGACTATGTTGAATTAAAAATTAAAAGAAGAATACAAATAATAAATGCTAGAGAAGATACTTATACCCTGTGGTGGGACTGTATATTGGTACAACCAATATGGAAATCAGTGTACAGGTTCCTCAAAAGATTTAGACTGAAACTACCACATGACCCAGCTATGCTGCTCCTCAGTATTTATCCAAAAGAATTAAAGTCAGCAAACTATAGTGATGCACACATACATGTTTATAGCAGCACAATTCATAATAGCCAAATTATGGTATCAGCCTAGGTGTCCATCAACAAATGAGTAGATAATGAAAATATATGTGTATACAATGGAGTTTTACTCACCCATAAAAGAGAAAGAAGTTATGTCATTTGCAGGAAAAATGTATGGAAATTGAGAGTATTATGTTAAGTGAAAGAACCCAAACTCAGAAAACTGAGAGTTATGTTTTCTCTCATATATACAAGAGAGAGGGAAAAAAGGAGGGGTGGGGGGTCTCACAAAAATAGAAGGGAGACCAGAAAAGGATGGGAACCAGAGGCATGGAGAAGGGGAGAGAAAAGGGAGGTAGTGGGGAATGAAATTGCCCAAATTATGTTATGTGCATGTACCAATTACACTACAGCCTACTACTGTGTATAATTATTATTTTTTCTTAAAGACAGAAGACAGTGAGAGAGAGAGAGAGAGAGACAGATAGAATCAATTTTTATTGAGTTTTTCACATGGCTTTCGTTGCTCTAATACTTAGTGTATATGTGGGTGCTGGGGTTTGAACCCGTGTACTCGTGCATGCCAGGCAAGCACCATAACCGCCAAGCCACTGCTCCAGCCCCTACTGTGTATAATTATAATGCACCTTTAAAAATTTTTTAAATAAGCCAGGCAAAAAATAAATAAATAAAAACAAGCCAGGCACAGTGGCACACACCTGTAATTCCAGTGACCCAGGAGGCTGAGACAGGAGAAATGCAAGTTCAAGGCCGCCTCAGCAAATTAGCACAGCTCTGAGCAATTTAATGAGACCCTGTCTCAAATTAAGTAAAAAAAAAAAAAAGAAAGAAAGGGCTGGGGATGTGGCTCAGAGGTTAAGCACCTCTGGGTTCAATCCTGGATACCTAAAAAAAAAAAAAATACCCTTAAATGTAATTTTTCCCAAAAACATATTGCACTTTAATTTTTATCAGTGCATTATAGTTGTACATAATGATGGAATTTGTTTCACATATTCATGAAATCATACAGAATGACAATATAATTTGATCAACAATCCCACAGCACTCCACCACCTCCCTTGTGCCATCCCCTGGTCCCTTGCCTCTTTTTCTGGGTTATATATTTATCCTAATACACCCAAGTATACTGACACAACTCTTATACATATAAAATATATGTTTTTTCCTAATGCATGTGACAATAGTATATACAATGACATACTTAACAAAAGCTTGGAGTATATCTTATTTTAACACAGCTCCCGTATTTCCCCTTCCTTTACCGTCTTCCAACCCCCTATTCCTTTAGATATACTTGACAATAGGATAAACATTAACATTTTTAAAAGACATTCATGTAACTTATCCTAATTCAGTCCCCAGTATTCCCGCTGCTCCTCTTTCTCTTGCCTCTACTGGTCTTTCTGTTATTCTCTAAATAGCTTGTTTTTTAGTAACTCGTTGATATGTATGTTGATGATATTCACTGATGTGTTCATAGGGGAACATGAGCAAGTTAAGTCTGATCCCTTCCACTAACTTTCCCTGTTTCATTCCTCCTTTCTCCATTTCCTTCCCCTTTGACTACAACTCTGTTGAGAGCAGTGAGTTATTAAAACTCTGGTCCCTTGCCAGGAAGAGATGAAATAGGGGTCCTTCCCCACTGAGGAGAGGAGAAATACACCAAAAAATGAGCCTGTTCATTTACATCCCAATTCGAACTTGCCAGTCCCCTGGACCCTGTTACCTCCCCACTCCCTGCACTAAGGCTGTGGCCCAAACACACATCCTTTCCTACTACGGTGCCTTGTAACAGGCTCCTCCCTACTCCTGATGAAGTACTTTTCTCTTCAGACCTGGGTACATTTCGTTTCAGATCCTGGTGGAGTGCTACCTCTTCTGCGAAGCGTCCTTCTTGTCTGGTCCTTTCTCTGCTGTCCCTGAAGTCTCCATGTATCTCACATGACAGTGCAGTGTTGCTATTGGTTTCATGTGAGCCTTCTCACCTGGGAATAAATTATCTGAGACCACCTCTATATTTCCAATTCCTAGCATAGTGCCTGGCACACAAATGTGTTAAATAAGTTCAGGTTGAATAATTAAGAAATGGTTTTATTTTCTCTTGTTGTGCAGCACTATAAGTTAAGACTGACTTTGAATTTTTGATCCTCCTGCTTCACCTTCCCCCTATCCCAGCAACCAGGGTGACACACAAGTCACTGTGCCATGCAAGAAATGATTTTCTTAATTAAATTTTTATTGCACTGGAATTAATTTGTTCTAATTGCCTGAAAAAGTAGAAACCAGAGGGGAGAGAGCTAGATGTCGCCTCAGGGTCCACGATGCCATAGTAAATCTGCTGAATAAGTCCCTGCTTGGCAGCTGTGTTCAGCAATTTGCCAGCAAAATCTGTGATAGGGCTGTTGTGGTTTGGATCAGAAAGAGACAGAGAGGAAGCCTGGAGTGAAGATAGCTGGCAAGCAAAATGGCCAGTTTCTGAACCCAGGAATGTCAGTCATAGCTTGGAAACAAGTGTGACTCTCCTTCAAGACCAAAAGGACTAGAGTCAAGGATCAGAGACATCATCATAGATCCCAGGGGAGAAACTGTCCAGAGCACAAAGAATAGGAGCGACCTACCATTTTCAGGACCAAGAGACAGGACTCTTAAGTTTAAATTGATGAAGTCTCAAAACAAATGTAAAAGCAAAAGGAGATGTGAAAAAATATATGTTCTTCCTGTAGAAATCCGAAGCTCCCCATAGGCCCATATGATGTTTTACCACACAGGCTCTTTTCCCCCTGCTAGACTGTGACTCCCTCAACAAGCTCACTTCAACTAATCCTTTATTTTGTTTCCAATACCCACCAGAACCAGGCACTTGGTTGGATGCTTAATTTAATCTGACCAATTTTAGTGTCAAATTGGCCTCTAAGAATGAAGAAGTACCAGCTCATTCCATTTACACCCTGGCGCTAAAGACAAGAACCTCTAGGAGTTCCTGATCCTGCGTTGTTAGATGATCCTGTGGACTAGAGCACCACAGGTTATGGAGATTAGCAGAGATAGGTAGAACAGGGGAAAAAACACACGCTTTACTTTTTCTTCGTGATAATACATTCAAGCAGTGTTTTATCCAGTGCTTAAGAAAGTAAAAGTGTATTCAATTACCCTGCAGTTTTGAAATAAAATTGACTGCTATATGGACTGCATATTGCTCCAGACAAGTTTGGATGTGCCGCCTGGTGTTTGGTGCAGCAACTCTGATACAGTGTAATATTTCCGAGTGCGGAATGCTATCGGCTCTTTGCAGAAGTTAGCTGCACTTTTATTGAAAACAAAAAGTTATCTGGTGAGATGAAGCAGTAACTGCATATACATTAAAATGCCCCAACAATCAAAGAGCTGTAAAGTATCCACTTTATCAAACTGACTTCCACAATAGAGAATGAAAATTCCTGCTTTTCTTGCAGCTTTGTATTCATTAAATAGGCACAATAAAAATATCACTGCTTTCCTTTCTTGCCTTTTATCAGTACCAGTCCAGACATAAGGTTATTTTTTACTATAAACCATCCCATCCTACAGCATTTCTTCACAAAGAGAATATCAAATTCTTAAAATTAATTTCTTATTTTATACATTGATTTCAACTTTATCGCAGAGACAGGGTATGGAAAAACGAATAAGTTACACTCCTGGCCTTCAAGAAACTCAAAATATATTAAAAGAAATGAGACAAAACAAATAGTTACCATATAATATTATCAGTACTGTGATAAAGATTTTACAAGGTAATGTAGTATCATGCAGAAAGAAACCTCTAACTGTCTGGTTGGAGAGATGGGCATTCTCAGAAGGATAACATGGAAAACTTACCTGTGGTATAATGGTATTTTTGGAGGTGCTCTCTCTTCAGGGTCTCTTAAAATTAGTGTATTTTCCTTCAAACAGTAAGTTAGTAAAAGAGTTGGTTGTTGAATGCAAAATCTTCTTTTACCCTGGGTGAAATGAGGATCTTGAATTTGGTCATTTGACATGAACTGTACCCACAGTCTGCATCAACTAAGCCAAACAAATAAATTACTAATTTAATTCACACAAAATCAAGGTGTTTTAATTCAATTACCACAGAAATTACTTCTCCAGATCTCATCACTGTAATTCCATGTTCATCACCCTCTAAGGACCTAGCCAAAAAGACAGTGAAGATTTAGTAATGGGGTGTGAGCCTCGATGGAGTTAAAATAGGTAAGCATTAGGAGGACATGGCAATAGAAAACCTGGACACATGACTTCCGGCCTTAGGCATAGTAATGATTAAGCATTATTATTATTGTTATCACAGTGACCAAAAGCTGACTAAAACAATAATTTTTAAAGTACATTTTCTAGATGTTTATGTATGTTTGAATTGCCCATAAAAATGAGTTATATTCTGTATCCTCTTATAACCTATTTCTACTTAACAGTATATATTGAAGTGAATGACAAGACATTAGAGAAGTATATATATTTTTTTATTTGTCCAGTTAACTATTATTGGATACTTAGATTTATTTCTGTTTTTTGCTATCATAAATAATTCCACCCAGAATACACTAATAGGTGAATCTTTGTACACATCCTACATTCAATTACATTAGATTTTTGAAATGGATTTGAGGGGTCAAGGAATGGATGTTTTAATTTTATTTTAGTTTATTTATTTATTTATTGCATTACTGGAGATTGAACCCAGGGGCATTCTACCACTGAGGTACATCCCTAGACCTCTTTATTTTTATTTTATTTTGAGAGAGGGTTGGTTTCATTAAATGTGCTGGGTTAACCTTGAACTTGTGATCCTCCTGCCTCAGCCTCTCCCATCAATGGAATTATAGTTGTGCACCAATGTGCCTGGAATGGGAATATGTTTTAAACTTTTCAAAATATTTCCAAATTTTCCTGAAATCTGGCATCAGCAAAGTCTGAGACTCTTCATATCCTTAGTGTGGTTATTTGAGTTTGAGGACAGTATTTTCTCATCCCATCCTGTGCTCCTCATACTGTTACAATTA
The DNA here is from genome assembly GCA_004027875.1 of Aplodontia rufa. Taxonomy (NCBI): domain Eukaryota; kingdom Metazoa; phylum Chordata; class Mammalia; order Rodentia; family Aplodontiidae; genus Aplodontia; species Aplodontia rufa. Next base: position 98,020 of record PVKS010003248.1, on the reverse strand, counting down.
GCCTCAGAAGGATTCTTGGCTGGTCCAAAGCTCACCAGAGTGATTGAGAGTAAGACTCATTTTCTAAGAAGCCTTTCTTTTTCCTGAGTAGTAACTACAAATATCATGCCGTCCTTCTCAGATTTTCCCCAGTTTACAACATTTTAATACAATTGAGAATATTTTGTTTATGGACTGTTCTCACAATGGGTTACAACTTATGTTAAATCATGGGTAAAATTTCTTGATAAGAAAACTTTATAGTGAGAACAGATTTTGAGTGAAATGGTATTTAAACACAAGAGCTCACACTGCACTGTTCCGATTATACAAGAATTAGGTTCAGGTAGAAATGCTTCAAAACACTTTGTTTCTCTTTGAAGCTAGTAGTTGCACATGTTTAAATGCTCATTTCATTAAAATAAAATAAATTGTTAATTTCCCTAGCCACAAAGGAAAGTATGGAGAGGAAAAGTCAATTTTCAATCTGGAGAAAATGACAGTGGTGCCATTGCAGTAGTTGTGCTCCATACCCCTGGGCTGCAGACTCAAGCTAGATACCTTCTGCATTTTGTTCTTATTATTCTTTTCTTCTGATTGCTTTCTAAAGCATAAGAGGAGAAGTCACAAGAGACAATTCTGCCTATGAAAAGCAAAGGACTATAAAGGAAAAGGCTTAATTTTGAAACGTCCACAGGACAACATTGAAAACTCCCAAGCCATCCGAATGGTCTCACACCACTGACACAAATAAGGATACATCCTGTTTGGAAACTCCTAAGACAGAGTGTCGGGGTGGGGGTGGTGAGAAAAATTACAGTAGTTTTTTAAAGCATGGCTTTTACAAATTGCATGTCCTTGAAGAAATAACTTTCAAGATTTGAGGTGAATTCGTCAGGAACAGTTTTCACCTCATCTTATTGTTTTCTTGATCCCAGAATAATCCAACCCAACACCTAAGGAAGCAGCTAATTTGACATAGGACTGAGCTGAACAGAGACTAAATAACTATGAGTAACTGGTCAACCTAATTTAGACTTGGTCCTCTGAGTGCCCAGCCACTGTCCTCAAATCATTCTGTAAACAATTTTCCAAAATTCAGGTATATTTATGGTGTTTTCTTTTTAGCCAACAATGTTCTCGTCTGAATCAGTTTTCTGTTGTGATAACTGAGTATCACAGCTATGTGATAAATTTATAAAGAATCAAGGTTTATTCAATTCATGGCTTTGAAGACTGGGAATTTCAAGATAGAGCAGCTATCTCAGATAAGGTCTCTCTTGCTGGTGGGGACTTTGTAGACTGCAAAGGCAATGGAGAGTGAGCCAGAACAAGCTAGCAGCTAAGAAAGCCACACCTCCATAACTTATTAATCCATTAATCCATGACTTTATGAACCCATTCATAACAGCATAGCCCTCATGATCCAATCAACTCTAAATGGTCCCATCTGGTCCTACCTCTTTGTGATGCCTAACAATAGGGATAAAATTTTAACATTAGTTTTGGTAGAGACTTTCAAACTATAGCATTTCTCTCTTTTCAAAATTTCACAGTTCCCAACTTCAAATTAAATTTATTCCTTAAATTATATTATTTCAAATTAAGCTTTAATTTATGAATCTTCCAGATAAAAAGTTTCTAAGAGCAATCAGATGAATAACAATTCAGGATTATTGTTAAACACTTTTTTAAATCCAGTGTAAAAACAACTAGTGCATAAATAAACCCAGTTTTATTTCCAATTTGTCCAAAAAAAGTAAATCTTAAAATAAATCACAAATGCGAGCAATTTCTTTTTCCTTCAATGAGTCAATCATTTTTTCCACCTAAAAATTACCTCTACTTCCTCAGTAGCTAAATAATGGTTATACTAAAACAAAAGCAAAGCAAAAAACAATCAAAGAACTGTGCCGTTTTGAGTCCACAATCTACTAAAGAATGAACTACTTGATTTGATTGGTAAGGTTGCTGACTGTGATGATCCAATATCATTTAAAAGAGAAAGAGCTTTATCACAGAGATAGCAGTAGCAATCCTCCCTTACGTGCATATTAAAGTGCATGATATTGTTTGCTATTTAAGCTAGTAACAGTTTTGTAAAGCATTTTTTTAAAGAGAGAAGGACAGTGTGAGAGAGAGACAGACAGACAGAATCAATTTTTTATTGAGTTTTTTCACATGGACTTAGTTGCTCTGACACTTAGTTGCAGAAGTGGGTGCTGGGGTTTGAACTCATGTACTTGTGCATGCTGGGGAGGGTCATAACCTCCAAGTCACCACTCTAGCTTTATTTACAAGTAAATAAACTCAAAGATGTTAAATTATTTGCTAGTGCTAGTCAGATGAACTCAGGCAGAGCTCCATCACATGTTACGGCTAATATGCCACAGTAACTTTGCCACCAACCTTTCTGTCACGTAACAATTTGTGCATGGTCACCTCCACATTCCTCTAAAAGTGGAGAGACAATGTAGAAAACATCTCAATCTTTCTTTCTTCATCCATTTATCTATTTTACATACATTTATTTGGTAATAATATAGAGCACTACAGACTCAAGACAGCATTGTATAATCCTGACCTCCAGGATCTCCGTTTAGCGAGAAAAATACATAGACTGTGAAAAATTCATTGGAGCTCAAGATAAACATATGGGATGTCAGAAGTTATAGTATACTATGGGATCCCAGAGAGGATGATGAAATTTAAAAAGACAGGGATATCTTCACCTGAAGACACATTGTGTTGGGTTTTAAAACCTGAGTAAGAGTTCACCCCAATTGTCATCTCCTGCTTCTTGCTTTTAATAATTCAACAGGTAATTAGATAAGTTGGAAAGAACTTTCATGGGTCGGTACTTTCTATTTTATCTTCTTTATATAAGTTTAAGATTATAAACACTTGTGTTTCTTTTGGTTATTCAAAGGCATGAGATCAAGAATATTCTATAGAAAATGACTTAAGAGTTCATCACATGGTATCAGTTGATTATCAGAAAAAGAAGAAAGGATTTCTTTCTTTGGGAAAAGGGTGAAGGCTCTGAATTTGAATCACAGTTGGTTTTCTTTTGGGGCAATTGTGCTTTGTTTTGTTTGTCTGTTTATGGATCATTATATTCCTTAACGTCAGAGTTGTTTAGAGTTAGAACTAAAGCGCACATTAAATCAAGAAAAGATAAGAAATGAGAAATGTAGTTTTTTTAACCGAGTTGTATTCTGCTCTTTGTTTTTTTTGCTCTGCTAGCCTTTTTATATTATCTCTCCTGCTATAAAAACTCAGTCTTTTTACCAATCTGTTAGATGGGAGCTCCAAGAAATAAAGAGATCATATCTGATTCAAATTTCTCTCATGTTCTGCAGTGGACTTCACAATGTAAATATATAATGAATGAGGATTCATTAAACTGGACATCCCAATCCAAGCTCCCTCCTTTTCTACTGAATTTCCAAACTGAGACAGATTTACCCACTCTGCCACCTATGGGCAGGAGAAACATCCTCTGGGTGAGCTCACTTTAAACTTTCAAACTCAACTCGGATGAAGTTTATCCACCAGGAAACTCACATTACCTTGCATAATCATCTTCATTATATGTATTATAGGTTAGGATAACAAGCTATTGATAACTAGTTAATTGTGACAAAGCTGGGCTGGTAAAGGTTAACACTACAGCACAGGTGAGTTCTGAATTTGGGAAATTAGCATACACTTCTCTGTGCAGTCACATTTCTGGTACTTTTTTTTTTAAGAGAGAAAAAGACTTGAGGGGAGGAGGAGAGAATCAGTTCTATTTAGTTTTTCATGGAGTTTTCATTGCTCCAACACTTAGCTGCATACCTGGTGCTGGAGTTCAAACCTAGGTCCTAGGGCATGCCAGGCAAATGCTGTAACCATTGAGCCACTGCTCCAGCACACATTTCTGGAACTTATTAAGCATCATGACCCTGATTTTTCTTCCAGTAAATAGTTCAGTCTCTGAGAACCTTAGGTTTGTTCTAGTTCGAAAAGTAACAAGGATAGCTTCACTATCCAACTCTCAAGGAGTTTGGGAGTCAAAGTGATAGGTTTCACCCAGTATAATAGCAAATGGGAGGGTGTGGAGGCAGCGAGCTCAGTGTCTGGGACCAATCACAGGAAGCATGACAACCTGTGCTAGATAGTGACCATGACTGTCACTGATTTAGGTAAATACTACCTCAGGGGAGACAACAGATTTATATTTATATATATATATATAAAGACTGGAGGTTAGTTGAAACAGCGAAGGTGTTTTGCTACAACATATTTCTAATCCAGGAAAAAATAATTTCAAGAATTTTTTTTCTTAGTAGCCATTACTTATATTTTAAAAAGTGACTTTACCATATATACAATAGTAGTGGTCATTCATGGGCTCTTGGTTAGCTTTATTTCTGGAAACAGCCTATCATAATGCATGCATGAAAGAAAACCAAACCTGGTAACATTTTATTGGCAGAAAGACAAATATACTGTTAATTATGATTTAAGAATCAGCTTGGTTGTTGCTTATATATCTCTTTGAACACAAATGACAATATTCAACATGGAAATAAACAGCATTGTGCTAAATACTTTATGCTGCTTTTAATGATCATAACAATTTTTATAGTTGATTTGTATTGCAGATGAGGAACTCAAGGTTCAGAGAGGTCAAGGGACTCACCTGGAAATGTGCAGGTGGTAAATGATACAGACGTGCACGGAATCCAAAGAAACTGCTGATCCCCTGCCCTTAACCAATGATCTATTGATTGAGTCCAGCCTTGGCTTTCTCTTACATGTGCCCTTGACTTAGCCCTTCCAATAGAGTGCAAGGTTTCAGTAACCAAGAATCAAGTCTCACTTTGTTCCTTCGAAATTATTTGCCATAATTCCCTGTAGGAATATATTCCACTGAGATTTCGTAGAAATGAAAGAAAGAGGAAGGAAAGGAGGCAGGGAGGGAAAGGAAAGAAAAAGGAAGAAAGGAAGAAAAGTACAATTATTTTGTTAAGGAACAACAAGAGGGAAAGGACCAGTGGACTAACAGAAGGGAAAAAAAGGGACACTTCAAATTTAATACTTGAGTTCTAACTTATTTCATCCAACTCTGGTAATAAGGTATGTCCTTGCACAGAAATGGCTAACATCGCTTCTGATTTACACATAAAAGGATTTATTGCTGTTCTTGCCTCTGTAAAGCAATGTAAGATCAACAGGATTAGTGGCATTATATTGTGCTCTCCACAGAGTTTAATGCCATTTCAGGCTGTTAAAAATTTATAGAAACAAATAAGAGAGTCCAATATCAGCTGAAGCTCTAATCCCCTCCGTGTGAAGAACAGCTCCTGGGTTGCCAGTTCCTGTGAAAATATAAACCCAGGTGATTTCAGTTTGTGGATGACACTGGCCTTCCCCTTGAGTCATGACTGCAGAAGGGCTGGCTGGGCAGATGTGGGGGAGTATCTGAAGACAGTAGGGTATATAGGTCAGCCCCAGCTCTTCATTAATTCAATAATCATATAGGGCAAGGAGTACAGGGGTGACAGAGAGCTGGCTTAACCTACCCAAGGGTGAAAGGAACAAGGAAACAAAGAAAGTGAAATTGTCCTATGAATATTAAAGTACAAACTCATCCCATGAGAGTAGATAAGCAAAGTCCGCAGAGGAGGCACAATGGCGTCTAAGCCATGAATATTTATTCATTCACTCTTCCATTCCTAAGTTTAAAAGAAAAAATCAAATCTAATTAGCAATGGAAGCCCAGAAAATCAAGTTTTTCTCAGATAAATATTCACCTGGGAAGCAGGAATTCTGTCTCCAAAACTCTGACTGTCTAGTCCTGTGGCAATTTCATGCTGTCATGGAAAAACATGAATCAGGCCCCCTCCAACCTCCCATTCTTTTCATTCTCTCTCCTTATCATTCATTGAGGGATGTATGGCTCAAAGAATCCATTCAAAGATGAACATATTTATATACCATTCATTAAAGAAGAAAAAATAACCTGCAAATTTACCAATATATTTTTCTTACAGTAGAGATTGTTTGAATGTTAAAGAGCTGATGTAGGCTTTATTTTGCGTATCTTCTTTTCACCCACCACTGCCCTCAAATCTACTCCCTATCTTTCCCTCTACTATTTTCTTCCCCAGAAAACTGACCTGGATGGGCTGCCTCAGCAGTTCTTGAAGCATCATCCTCAGGCCCCTGGGCCTCTAGGAGATTTTCAAGATGCACACAAAGTCACCATCTTTTACAAGTGAGATTAAAACATTGATTTTTCTGTTTTGCCATTAACACTGCTGTCCAACAGGAAAGATGGGTAGCACTGGATGGATATCAAGGCAGTGGCACCAAACTACACTAATAGTTGTGGTACCCTTCACCGGCCAAGCACTCTTGATTAAAACAGAAAAATAAATAAAAGACTTCATTCAAGAGTATTTATAATTGCTTAAGCAGCATAACAGCTCATGAAAATAGAAGGGAAATCAGTAGAGTAGAGAACAGGGACCAGGACAAGGGAAGAGGGGAAGGATAGGGGAAATAATAGGCAATGAAATGCACCAAATTACGTTATGTACGGTAGGAGTATGTAACAACAAATCTGGTTGTTATGATTATAATCACCAATAAAAAATCATCATGAACTGAACTGGCTTTATTCCATCTCAACCTATGTGTTCAGGTTCTTTTACAGGTGAAGAAATGGGAAGATGCAGAAAGTACAGCTGCCACATGCCACACAGAAGGTTGCCTTCAATAAAGGCACATACAAGAGCATTTGCACTGCAAGCCAAGCTACCTATTTTTCTCATCAAATACCATTTGGAAAGAAGACTAATGGACAAATTACGGTTTTGCAGAATTAGGTATTTGACAGATATTTAATCAAAAAAATGCAAGTCTTTCACTTCAAGGAAAACAACTGATAACATTTTTGTGAATGATAAATTTATGCTTTCAAGTACTCGCTTGAATTCTTGAAAACTTATATTAACAAATGTGATTTCTTCATATTAACAAATGTGTCGATATTTGGTAGATCTGCCCAATTCATTAACCAGTACCTTCCAACTGACAGAAGCATAAAGCACGGATGAGTACAAAGGCACACAATATGTAGGGCGGATCAATGGATTTTAATGTAACCAAGTGCTATGGTTTGGAGCTTCAATGTTGCTCAACTCAAAGGCCTATTTGTAGAAGGTTTAGTCCTTGTTTCAGTCAGTTTTGCACTGCTATGACTAGAAAACCTAACAAGAAAAATTTTAGAAGAGAAATTTATTTTGTGGCTCATGGTTTCAGAGGTCTCAGTCCACAGGCAGTAGCCTCCATTCCTTGGGGCTTGCGGTGAGGCAGAACGTCATGGCGTAAGAGAGTGGAGGAGGAAAGACGCTCACATGATGATCTGAAAGCAGAGATAGAGTTCCACTCACCAGATACAAAATACATACCCCAAAGGTACACCCCCAATGGCTAATGTCCTCCAGCCACACCCGACCAGTCTCCAGTAACCACTCAGTTGATCCGTATCAGGGAGTAATTCACTGATTGGGTGAAGACTCTCATATCACAATCATTTCACCTCTGAGCCTTCTTGCATTTGTCTCACACATGGGCTTTTGGGGACATCTCACATCCAAACCATACCAGTCCCCTAACTGTGGCACTATTTGCAGTGGTAGAAAGTTTAGGAGGTGGAGCCTACTGGAAGACAATAGATCATTTGGGGAGTTCCCATGAAGGGGATATCGGGACCTTGGCCCTCCTCTTCCTCTTTGTCTTTTTTTTTTTTTTTTTTGAGGAGAGATGGACAGTGAGAGAGGGAGAAAAAGAGAATCAATTTTATTTACTTTTTCATGTGGCTTTGGTTGTTCCGAGATTTCATTGTGTACGTGATGTTGGGGTTCAAACTCACATACTTGCACATGCTGGGCAAGCACTGTAACCACTGAGCCACCACTCCAGCCCTCCTCTTTGTCTTTGCTTCTCGACTGTCATGAGGTAAGCACTTTCTTCCACCCTATACTCCCACCATAATGGACCATGGTATCATAGATCCAAAGCCAACAGGGCCAAGTGACCATAGAAAGAAACATATGAGCTCAAGAGTAAAAATAAACCTCTCTTCTACTTTAGTTGATGTATCTCAGGAATTTGTCACATCAACAGAAAACTGACTATCACACAAAATATAAAATATGTATTCATATATGGTTTCAGATTCCGTACTATACTTTTAAGAATCTACCTACCAAGCATTAGTGTGTTTGAAAAAAGAATACCCATGATTATCTGAGGATGTACTTTAAATACCTCTTACTTTTCCAACTGTATGTCTGCACTTCAACAAAACAATATATCATAATATTTTTAATGAAGAAGTCAATAAAGAATCTGTCTTCTATTAAAAAAAACATGAAAGTGATTTCCAAACACATAAAACACTATTTGAAAATATGTCATTTCATTAAGAAATGTCATTTTTATTAACATGCTATGGCTTTTTAATTATCTTTAATTGAATTAATAACTTTTTTAGTATCTTGGATTTTATTTCCTGTATGATAAATGTCAGTCGAGATAAGTTACAAAAACAAACATTCTTTGGGATCTTCAATAAATTTTAACAGTGTAAAAAAATCCTGAGACCAAATGTTTGAGAAACGGTGTATTATACCAATGAACTTCCTTACTTCTGACTTCCAAATGGGTTTGACCACTGTGGAACCCCCCAAAAAAAGATGAAAGAGAGATAGAAGAGTATATGGGACTCTTTATTAACTGGAGTAACTGTGTTTGTTCTCTTCTTATAGACACAACCTGCCCCTGCCTTCCTTGTCTCAAAACTCTCTCGCGTTGGCTTCTAGTAGCATCCTCACCCCACTTTTTGCCTAGAAGTGGAAGAAGGCTTTGCTGTTTTCGTTCTTGGGTCAGAGCCCTATTTCACTGTTCATGTTTCCTTATTGCAGGTTTGGTTTCCTGTTGGATCTTAGCTGGTATAGACTGATTTCAACATTTTTTTAGAGAGGGACAGTGAGGGGGAGAAAGAGAGAAAGAGAAAATCAATTTTATTTAGTTTTTCATTTGGCCTTTGTTGCTCAGACACTGTGTTGTGTACGTGGTGCTGGGGTATGAATCCATGTCCCTGAGCATGCGAGATAAGTGCAGAAACTGCTGATCCACTGCTCCAGCCCTCATTTAAGTACTTTTTTTTCATACACATATACACTGAAAAATATAAGTGAAATAAAAACCATTTCAAATATTCCTTCACAGTATAAATTTGCTTCTTCCCCATCCCTCTTTGCCTCAGAATCACTGATGTTCTTTTCTGTTCCCCTTGCCAGAATGATCATGGTGAGTTGGCATTTCTTAAGAGTGATTCATTTTAGTCACTGGGATTTTCTCCCAAGCTTCTGATTCATTTTTGTAAGTTTTGGTATTGGCTTTTGATTTTATGTATATGCAGACTTATATAAGTTACATCTCTATTACAGCCTGACCAACATGGATGGTAAAACATCATTGTCTAAAATACATCATAATTCTGAAGATGATAAAATGTGATAATACATATGACTTAGAATCAGTGAAATACACTAGTGTACTTCCATGCTGGGCATGTACCTCCTAATTATTTCCTGTCTCATGAATCTTCATCCACTCCCAAATCCTTCCATTACTACAACATTGTTTCATTCTTTATGGTTGCTTTAAAATTCAAGAACACTTGCAAAATTATAAGGAATATTGAAATTCCTGACTCCAAAGCAAGAGATGGATGACTAGAGCTTAGAGACTAACTTGCTCTTGATATGTTTTAACAGATGAGTTGGACTTCTAGTTTGGGGCTTTCTATCCCTAGGGAATTCCTCCTCCCTGAGCTTTGGGTACAACCCAGTATGAATCAATCCCCTGTCCCAGGCATAGCCCAAAGCCACCAAGTAGGTTGTCCAACCCCCACGGGTACAACATAATAACTTTCTGGTCACTCTCTACCCCATAAAATAGTCTTGAGACAGATCCACAAGAAGATTCTCCCTTTAGGTTGTTGTTGGGTTTGCTTAGTGCCTCTCTCTCTCTCTCTCTCTCCCTCTTTAAAAAAAACAAGTATGTCATTCTGGACAGCAAGTACAACTGCTCTTTTTCATTAAATTCATTCTGTTTACTGCAAGCCCTCTAATCATAATTAATTTGCTTTTGCTGCTTTCCAATATCAGTCACCTCCTCTCCAAATCCCTCTAAATCTGTGATGTGAAATCCTGGTTTTCCAATTTTTGTCAGTACCCTCCCAGTCCATCCACAAAGCCTTCTTTGGCATCAACATGCCTAAACTCATTTTTCACACAGTGAAGAAAGATATGTAGCTATGTGTGAATGATATGTGATTTGTGTTCAGAACAAAGCAATATTGTTTCTAATGTTTAGTCACTGCTTATTAGGCATTAGGTTTTTATGCTAAGAAATGATACACAATTTTATCATATAATTCTAAAAAATAAAAAAATAGCTAATGATAAATTCTGAGGTTTAGAGAGGTTAATGATTCAATCAAAATAATATAGCTAATAGTTCTGGCAGGCAGAATTGCTCCTGTGTTTCTGGCTGCAGAGGCTAAACTGGAGGGTCTCCTGTCTTAGTTACTGAATATTAACTAAACTTACTTTGGACAAGGCACTATCCAGGCACAGAGAGAGAGATACAAAACAGAAAAGATGTAGCTCCATCCTCTCAAGAAGCTTATGTGCCAGCAGGGAAAAACAGATCTGTATATTTATAATAATACCAGCACCGAGGAGAATGCAAACTGCACTCAATGAGCTCCAAATAAAGCACTGATACAGCACAGAGGACGATGCCAACTGAAGAGAGCAGGGCTTCAAGGAGGAACTGGCATGTGAACTGCACTTGAGTGATGGGCAGACTCTAATGAGAAAGCTGTAAACCAAGCAGAAAGGAGGCTGAATGCCTAGGGGGTCTAGGGGAGGGAAGAAGGGAAAGCCAAGAAAGAAAGAGCTATTCATTACCACCTGTCACTCTTTGTGATTCTGCTTCTCATATTCATGGTCAGCCCAAAGTCAGAAATCAGAAAGGGCAGCCCCCTCCACGTAGCAGTCCACCTGGTCAGACTGTTAGGGGCTGATCATCCGCAGCGACCTGCAGCTATGTCTCAGCACCCAGAGGCTGTGGATGAATTCTTAAAAGGTTTTTCCTGTCTCTGATTGCAATCCCCCACTTCAGCTTGCACTCTGGCTGTCATTTCGTTCTTCACAGTTGCCCAGTCTGAAAAAGGTGAAGAGAACCAAATAATGCTGTTATCAGAATAGCCATAGCACTGCAGAATCACTGGGACCAAGGGTTAAACAGTCTTTAAAAAAAAGAAAAAAGTCAGTGTGAATTTCACCTATAAAGCACCAATTTAAAAAAGAAAAAGAAAAAACAATAAACAGAGGGAAGACCAGTAGAATTGAGAAAGGAGAGTGGGGAAGGGAGGGAAGGAAAGAGAAAGCACAAGGGTTGAAATAGTGCAAACAACATTCCACGAATATATGACTACACCAAAATGAACCCCACTATTAGTATAACTATAATGCACTAGTGAAAACATTTTTAAGAAATGAAAAATACTTGGAAGCCTGTAGGCCAATTTGACCCACTCTGCTCAGCAGGCGTGGAGCTTTGGGGTCGGGGTGCTCCCCAAAGTCACAACACTCACCTTGCCTTTGTCTCACACCCAGAGCTTCACGCACTTGCTTCCTCACAAAGTTCTTTAGGTTCCTGAATGAAACAAATTTTTATATTTGAAATGATCAATATTGACATTTAGTAAAAGGAAACCAATGTGCAAAAGCCTTGACCAAGGGAATACAGCTGGTTAGTAACAAAGTGAAAATTAGAACCTGAATCTGCTCTCATTCTGGTGATTTTCCCAGCTAAACCATACCTCCTTTCGGCCTTGTAAACAAAGCAGGCGCTTATAGGATTTGTAAAGAAATCCTAACAACAATATTTAGATGGCTGTAGATTTCATGAAGTAAGTCAATCTATATGTCTTTCCCTCTGCTTATGTTGGTTTTTCATCCTATTAACATCAGTTATTTAACTTTGTTTACTGTTATCCAGTTGTAGTCCCAAAAAAAAGATATAAATTATCTTTCAAAGATATGCAAAACACATCAAGATAGCATTAGAGGTAGATGGGTAAGAGAAAGCAAGGGAATCAAACAGTAAGAAAATAAGCCAGGTGTGGTGACCCACACCTGTAATCCCAGGTATTCTGGAGGCTGAACAGGGGATTATAAACCAAAGCTAACTTTGGTCATTTAGAGAGACCCTGTCTAGAAATAAAACTTTTAAAAAGGTTGAGGTTGTAACTGAGTTATAAAGTTGTAACTGGCTTGTCCAGCAAGCATGAGACCCTGAATTCAATCCACAGACTCACTCAAAAAATAAAAAATAAAAGAGAAAGAGAGAAAGCAAGCAAGCAAGCAAGCTGGCAGGCAAGAAAAATAGTAACGAAATAAAAATCAACCTGGGAATGAAGCTGATATAAAATACATATCATCATCAAGTACTATTTGCTTGCCACAGGTAGGTGACATGTTTGCCCCCAATTTTCCAACAGCCAATGTTATTTCTAGTAGCTTTACATAATTCTACTTCCAAAAGATAAAATCAAACTATTTGTCAAGAAGAAAAACCACAGCTTTTTGTGATGAAGCCACACCTTGTACTCAGGAGAGTGGCAATGGGTAATGCCATGAGCCAGGCCTTCAGAACCCTCTGAGAGACATTTTTGATTTTCACTTGGTGACTGCACTGCAGAATTTATGTAAGTTATTCTATGACCCCTAACCTGTACACACAAATCCCCGAAGAAACTTGAAGTAGTTTTTGCAAAGATTTCAGATGCAGTCCCCATAAATTAATTTCTTGAACAATTGTCTCACTCTAAAGTTAAGAAAAATGTTGAAATATGTGTAGATGTGGTTGTGTTTATAAAATATATTTAATTTAAATTTAATAGAGGATTTATGGAGTTTTCTCATTCTCTATTTGACAATAGTTACTAAAAGCATAATTATTGTCACAGGGTGATGGTGGGAAGGCAAGCTTCTTACCTTCACCTCCAAAGGCAGGACCCACATTAGCAAGTGGCTGTAGACACCAACCATTCTGAAACAGTTGTTTTCAATAAGTACTAACTTTCTTATCTCCTTGTTAAGAGAAATCCAGAAGCACTGATCTGGAGAACTTAATAGATTGCCTACCCGGTGGGCCCTTTCTGTATAAATAATTCTCTCTTGGCTAAGAGTTCAAATAAACCACAAGAGAATTCAGATTTGTAACCCTTAACAATTACCTGGCTTGGAGCACTTTCTTCTTGCCTTTTAAATCTGAAATTGTATGTCGTAACCAGCAACTGAGGTAAAGGATCACTGAAGATTTTGTATGTGTGAAATTTGAGAAGCCTAACATGGGTATGTATTTCACTCCATTCCAAAGAGGGACTTAGACAGTTTGTGTGAATAATACTTGAGTGTTTCTTCATCTGTATATCTATTTCCTCCTAATTTACTCCTGCAGAATAAAAAGCAATGCATATTCCAGAAGGATCCAAAAAGCATGGTTGAAATTGCTTTAATCCAGCCAAATGAATTCAGATGCCTTCCCTACCATTTTAAAATATTATTCCTATCAAGCCTCATTTGGAGGTTTACTATTTCCTGCTCTTCCTTCCATGAAAAAAAAAACTGTGTCAAGACCACTGAGTAGGTGACTTGGTATATGAAATTATTAAATAAGAACTAATTAAAAATTAGTGGCTCTCTACAAAACTATTTTCCATTTTCATATACTATATCTGAAGCCTTTTTCTTCTGCAATAATTAGATAGCATGTCAGGATGTCTACTAAGATCTCTCCTAGATCATGATATTGAAATCATAAGAGCTTTATATAAAAGAAGTCTCATCCCAATGTGCTATCAAATGATAAGAAACTAATTAAAATGAGGATAAATCAGGACACAGCCATGTTTTATCTCACTGGAAAAGCTTGCCTCTTTGATGAAAGGGCACCTCTTCTCTGAGTCTTGTGGAATTTTATGTTTCAGATTCTACACAAGCATTAGTAGATGAGTGATGGACAGGAGGGCAAGTAAGGTGTTTTGAAATGATTTAACAACATTTCTGTTCACAAACCAAAAACTAATTCAATATCAATAAAAAGACAAATAATTTCATATTATTCCTAATAGCTTTCTGCAAAAATAAATACATATCTAAACAATAGCAATTGCTAAACCATACCACCTCCTTATCTTAAATATTAGTTTGAGAAATTCAAATTTATACATTGTCAAGAAATAAATTGTCCAATTTTTGGATGGAGTATTGTTTAAGCAAAAAGTTTTTGTTAGGGAATGAATTATTTATCTTTTCAAAAAATTTACTCTTTTACACTCTGGGCTTTACCAAATTATGACGTATCTATAATTTGCTGATGTTCAGAAAGTCAACAAGAAGTGTGACCCACTGTTCTTCATGTGTGCAGAACAACTTAAGCAGACACAGAAATATATTCTGGGTGATTAATTTGAGCACCATGGTCACACATATTGGGGAAGAATAGCCAATTGGAAGTCAAGTAACTCAGAGCTTACATCCTCTGCAGTAGTGTCAATGATTATTCTTTCCAATATGAATATTATTTCTTATCCCATCTCTTGCTCTATCAAAAACACAGCACTACTACAGAAAATAATGAGAATTAGTAAGGACATGGAGAAATCGGAACCCTTGTGCATTGCATATGGGGATGTAAAATAGTGCAGACACTATGTAATAGTTTCCATTGAAGTTAAACACTGAATTATAATGTGGTCAGCAATTTCTGAGCATATGCCCCAAAGAACTGAAAACAAGATTTGAACAGCTTTTGTACACCCACCAACGTTCATAGCAGCACTTTTCACCATCACCAAAAGAAAACAAACCAGTGTCCAATCAAAAAGGATGTCTAAACAAAATGCAGTGTATACATACAATGTAACATTTTTCACCCATAAAAAAGAATGGAATTCTGACTCATGCTGCAGCATAGATGAACCTTGAAAACATTATGCTAATTCTCAAGTTCATATGGAATAACAGGAGACCCAGACTAGCCAAAACATTACTCTACAGGAAGGAAGAAGTAGGGGGTATCTCAATCCCTGACCTGAAATTATACTACAGAGCTGTAGTAGCAAAAACAGCATGGTATTGGTATCAAAACAGAACTGAAGATCAGTGGAACAGAATAGAAGATCCTGAGACAAACCCCCATATCTTTAACAATTTGATATTTGATAAAGGGGCAAAAGCATAGTGTGGAAGAAAGGTAGCCTGTTCAACAAATGATGTTGGACAAATTGGACAACCATGTATAGACAACTGAAGCTGGATCCTTATCTTTCACCCTGCACAAAAATTAAATCAAAATGGGTCAAAGATCTGGATATTAAGCCTACAACTTTAAACTTACTAAAAAAAGAAGTAGGGTCAACACTACAGGACATAGGAGTCATCAGGTCCTTCCTTAACAAAACTCCCATGGCTCAAGCAGTAAAGTCAAGAATAAATGAATGGGATACAATTACACTAAAAAGTTTTTGCACAGCT